>DWLR01000454.1:0-25556 GCA_018246295.1 Papilio alexanor hazarajatica
CACGACAGAGCTCCAGCTACCATCCGCACCACCTTGATGCTTGGCATTCCACAACCGTGCGGTTTTCGCGGAACTTCATGCCTCGCACAGCCGCGTTGGGGAATGATCTGTCCCTAGCGGTATTTCCAAACCGATACGAATTAGGGGCCTTCAAGCAGAGACGCATCTGCAGTTCCTCTGGTGTTGCGGATTTCCATGGACGTCGGTTCACTTAATGTTAGGCCACCCGCTGCTCGTTTGCCTCCATTATTCTATAAAAAAAAACAATAATTTGACTTCGTTCGTACATATTAATTCTACTACTACAAACGGTTCATCGGCGCCAAACATGGCGGTAAACAGTGGCAGAGCCCGCAACATCGTTTGTTACCGATTTTGCCGGCTCCTCTCTTTAATAAAGGTAGGCAAAGCATCTGTAACAAGCAGTTGCGAATTGTGTATGTCTATGTCTAAGGGTCACTTAAGTTCAGGTGGCCGCTTGTTTGTCTGCCACCTTCTTCTATAAAAAGAACTTCTATAAAAAGACTCTGAGTTCGAATACGATTGGGATTGGAATTGGGGTTTTTCGGATTCTTATCTTTCCGTCAAGTGTCACATGTAGGATAATAAAATCGGGTATATGCGTTTAGAGGTCTTTATTTCTGTTAACACCAGTTGGATTAAGAGACTGAGCATATATTTTATAAAAATGCTACTACCAAACACGAACCTTATGCACCCCCCTAAAAAGACAGTAAACACTTTGTAGTTAGTTTCGTTTTACACAAAAACAGATAAAATAAAATTCATGAAATTCTTATAAAAACTTCGATTCAATATAAGTTAGTTAAGTGGTCGCGTTCCTGCAACGTAGGTGTGAATTTACGGTTAGTTAAGTAGCGTACACCGAGTGGTGTCGTGTGGTCAAGTAACAAATAGTGCACACATCGCCCAACCCAATTTGCCAGCAAGCAATCACAACCGCTGCCACGAACCTGATTTCAAATACGCGCGCTGCATCCAGATGGAAACAATCAATTTTATAACTTCAGAATCTTGACAATGTCGCTGTTACACCGTGGGTACTAGGTTCGACAAACTTCCAAACAGGAAAACATTTCTCTGTTGTTTTTATACATAGTTTTCTAGTCATTAGTCTGCGAAACAAGTCACGATAGCAACATAACTATTAAATGACATCTATCAACTACATATATTACTTCGCCAAGCTCAAATTGTTTTTATTTTTATGAAAATGAATAATCTTTGTAGTTATTTTAGAGTCAAAAAAAGGATTCTCAATTCGTCGCTGAACTTCGTCATTACCAAATCGATTTCATTTTTATTCATTTGTTGGAAAGGGGCCATTCGCAAGTTGGTCCCCATATGATTTTGAATGACGTTGAACCTTGTATTCCGAAGATACATCGAAAACTGACATATTGATAGAATTAAGACCAGCCCTGTTTGGATTTAATGGATTTGTAATGAGACATAGCGTGATTATAAATGACTATAAAAAAAACTTGATGTTGCCCGCGACTTCGCATGCGGTCATTTCTTATTTTTTAGCTAAAAAATTTTCACATTTGATTCCGCGTATTTTCATTTTGATAATAAATAACAGGTGTCAAAACTAGTTACTGTTAACATTCCCTTAGCAACTGATATTGAAACAACCGAAGATCATTTTTTTTCTATTTCTTATCTCTAAAAAAGGGAAGAATTGTACAAATTTGAAGTCTCTTTTGTTAATGTTAAAAACATTCGAAGATTATTATAGGTCTGTTTTATTAGTTGTGGTTTAGTAACCTGGTAAATTTGAATTTTCGTTTTAAAATATTTAACAGACTCCAAATTTCTTTCAAAATTAATCATCACATTTAATCAATGCTTTTCATAAGGACAGTAGATTGTCAATTTGATGCGCTCGCCGTCCAGACTCTCTCTCTCTCTCTCTCTCTCTCTCTCTCTCTCTCTGAAGGGGTTTTATTATTTTTTAAGTACGCGCTCGTTTGCACGTGAATGGCCCACTTAACCACGGAACAAGCCCCAATGCAGCATCGATTTCCTTCCTGTACTTATTACGCTATTTTATGATACGAATAATAGTTCTGCCACGCTTTTTACATGTTTTCTGTTTCTGTCCATAGTAAGCTGGATGCATCAAACTTTATGTTGTAATAAAATTAAGACTATTATAGTGGGGACATTTTGACGGCGAATCAATTCTTTAGTTATACTTAACTACTGTGTACTGAGATGGATTAACTCTGAACATATTATACGGCAATGTTTCTAGCAATTTATATCTCAGTGCCGATGCTCGGACGTAAGGCACCGAACGTGACTCGAGCACTGACAAGGAACATGTTAGTGATACAAATGCATGTGTCCATTGCTATTAAAAGATACGTCAAACAATAGTTTTTAACAGACTGAGAACTTTTACTGAGACTAGACACATTTCTTAATTTAATGTATTTAAAGTTATTTAAATAAATTACTATAAGTTACATGACAAGACTAGAAGAGTTTTCGTGGAATCTTTTAACACATAATTTACTTTCTATATCGTACATAAGGGTACATGTTTGCTGTATGAAATACAAGCAATTTACCTTACTTAGTAACTTACAAAGTATTAAGTATTTTCTATTATATTTTCCTCAGAAACCACTGGTTTTATTTAACAGAAAAGTTTAAATAAAACTAGCTTAAAGATTTTTATTTCAAATCAGTCTTTGAAAATCTTGGATAAGATTAAGAGATAAAAATAATAAGTATACCATTTTTGTGATTAAAGTTATCATAATCATAAAGTAGTCATACTAAAGGTATTCTGAATTATTTCTAGTATAAATAATATTTTGCGCAATATTGTCAGATAATGCAAACATATCCAGCGAATAGGAAATACCTTTTCTTCTTTGAATATCATGTCAAATTTATTGCACCCCACATTTACACTATCAGAATGTCTGTCGAACCCTTGTCGAAATCGTTTAATGCTATGATATTATTGATAGTACAAAAGTAAAATTTAAAATACTGAAAAAGGAAAATTTGTTTAATTTTTTAATCAAAATTCAAATGATTAAATGATAATAAAAACAAAATGCAAATTAATATATCGTGTTTATCACCGTTAAAATGGCAACCAGAACGGTTTTGGGGAACGTCTAATTTGCTAACCCTCTGCGGTGTGGCGTGTGAGCAAGTGCGCGTTATATTCAAAACGCGGGCGGGGGTCGGGGGGTCGACCGCGGCCTAACGATTTGATAATGTATTCACTTGATAAAGCGGAAGGTGGTACTTCGCGAGTGCCGCATTAAAAAACCAATTACAGCGTGACTAAATCGCGCCGCCGCTCTGCCGGCTATTTGTCAGACTCCAAAGGGATAAAAGTATATTTTAAATTTAATTTCACGCAATTTAAAAAAAAATTGGGGGACTCGGGGTGTATTATATTTCATTCAGCATCGACTGTGAAGTGTATTAAACTAGCGATGCAATTTATGATTTCTGGTATTCTTAAGATAAAAAATTAAGGGTTTTTCTTTTTTTTATAAAACAAAATTGGATGGAGATTATGTAATTGCTATCCTTTACCAACAACATGATTACAGTATTTTTCTACATAAAAATATGAAAATTGGCAACATAGCAATAAAACACATTTAACTCCTGCCGATAGAAAAACAATAATAAAAAGCCGATCCTTTCATTTTTTTTTAGTAAAAAAACTCATTAGGTAAGTTTTTGAAAAGCTAGTAAAAGTCATCGATTTGATAGTAATATAAACATATACATGATTTCTGGTATTGTTAATAAAATAAAAATTGGGTTTTTTATAAAACAAAATTGGATGGAGATTTTGAAATTGCGATCATTTACCAGCATTTTTCTTAACTCTCCCAATATATAAAACCATAATATAATTTCATTTTTAAAGTAATGCAACTTATGGGGTAAGTTATTTCAATAACCACATCTGTGTAAAAGACACTGATTTGATAATATTTAAGAAAGTTTGTGTGGAGCAGAGTGCAAAGCGGGCGGTGCCATAGTGTAACAAACAGCCGCCCTAATACAATAACGGCCGGAACAAACTGCGCTATAAAATATCACCAGTGAATAAATCAGTTTTGCCGTGATGCGTCCGACCCTGCCTCCTGTAACTATCGACGATTTATGGTTATAGAACATTATATTACAGATAAAATATTAATTATCTCAACACATCATATTATTTATTTATGACGAACCTAATCAAAACCATCGTTAGGATTTTTGTTCAAATCGATAATATATAAAATATCGGTGATATAATGTAATATGGTGATATGATATAATGTGGTGACTACGGATATACTTTGGAAAATACACTCTCAATGAATTCACCAAGAAATTTAGAGACCATAAATTTAAAATTATTATTTGTTTATTGATAGCGAAACTTCTTTAAAGGCAATGAGGAGCAACTTAGTGGTACCTATGTAATAATTAAAACAACTTCCTACACCTGTCCTGTGAATAATTCTATATACTGTACAAAAATTATTCAGACTTAAAAATACTGATGCTTCTCACATACTAGAAATTGTTTTTTTTTATCAAGATTATGTTTTACTATTCTTCTATAACTATAACTGTGTAAGAACATAAATAAATCCAGTAGCAAGCCAGCATCAGCATTCGGCGCAGCGAGCGTATAACGGTGCGGCGCCGCGCCCTCCTCGCACTGATTGAGCCGCGACAAGTTAAACCATTTGAAACAATTTAATAGAGATCAAAAATTCCCGGCCCCAAATCTCTCGCCACTAACTTTTGAAGTTTTTCCCTCGCTAACGGGATTATCGGCGAGTGGAAATATGAAACGAGGGTTGCTCACGGTTTTTGTGGATATTTTTCTATTATTTTGTAATATATAAATATTTTTGGTATAATCGATTATAATTTCATTCGTAGTTAAATATATGCGATGCGGGTTTATTGAATTGCTAAAAGCTTAAAAATCATAAGTTTTTCAATTATATGTTAACCCAAAACGTTCTGATATTCTTAATAGATTTAAACATCCACCCACCCTTATTACAGTTTAAGTTAATGTTGGCGGGAATAGTTATTACTGTCCTAAGTCCTTATTAAAAAATTGAAGTTTTTATATAATTACCGATAAGCAGTATGTATCGATCACAACAAAAAGTGATTGTACTGACAAAGTACTTCAAAGTAGATTTAAAAAATATACAATACGTTGCCAGACATTATTGCTCGCTGAAAAATTTCCTTTTTATACGAGATTTATTTTATTCTTATAAAAACTAATCGATTTCATGTATGCACTTAACTTCTTTAACAAGACGCCATCAACTTCAATATCTGAAGATTTGATAAATCCTTTTGGTTTAGCGTATAGTAAACGGCACCATTCTGGATAATTCAACTTTATAACTTAGTGCATACGGTTTAAGTTCGTAAAAGTTTTTGTGATAAATCGATGGAGTTATTCGGTAGCTGAAGATATGTGATTGCGTTATGATAGGATCTGAAATCATTCAAGCGTTGCCCCTATAGGGAATCCGAGTTACTGCTGCTATTCAGAAATCGTTGTTCTATACGTGTAGTAATATTTTGGAACCCCCCAGATAGTTTTATGTGACTTAAAGTCGGATATGAAATAATAATTTATTTCTATGTACATGTATAAATGAAGAACTTTTCTTGTTTTTAAAAGTCACTGTTACGCCAACAGCCTAAGTAACTTTGTACATAACTGTAAACTGTAAATGAAAACAATGGATGGTTGATGAAAGAAAGATAAAAAAAATCGTAACAGAAGTAACTCAAATCAAATAATAAAGAAATCAGTTTGACATAGTATTTGGTCGCGAATCACCACACACTCTTCGGATCTTTCGGAGCGACTTTTAAATTTCTATGAACCAAAATGATTATAAGATCGTGACATTATTATATCTTTATTAAAAGAATTTATATTTAGTATAAAGATCAAAAGACTAGATATTGCCATTGGCTTCACATGCGTTCTTTTTTTATTTTCCTATCTGAAATTATTTCTAATTTGTTTACGCGTACATTCATTTCGATATTAGAAACCGTGTCAAAAAGTTGTTATTTTAAAAAGTATGGAAACTGATATTGCAAATATTTTTTTGTTTCTCTTATTGCTAAAAATCGGAAGAATTATACAAAGTCGGCTTTTTGTTTGTTAAAAAGGTTAAAATTGATAATGAAAAACTGTTTCAAATTTTAATTTATTAATAACAATTTCAATTCAAAAAAACAGGGCGAAATAAATATCAGTTATGAATGTCAAAGCTGGTACAAACGCCTCCTACCGTAAGATTTCAAAAGTTTCAAATTCCGACAATATTAACAAAACGACATTTCCATATTTTCCTTTTTCCCATTTATTTTTACGTCTAAACTTTCCTCACGTATATTGAGAGCATTAAAACAAAAAATTATACAAATCGGTCCAGCAATTTTCAAGTTGTTTCCAAACTAACGAAAAGCAATAGATTTTTATACATATAGATTCATTGAATTATACAGACTTCATACAGATCAAACTCATATATTGGTATAAGCCAATACTCGTCTGAGTCAGGATTATTGTGGAGTATAATGGAGCAGAACGACATCTTACCCAATGGTTCATCCGATGAGTACATCCGATTGGGACGCTGTACCCCGCTCTTAACGAATGCCGCGATTGATTTTTGTACTAAACTTTGCAATTTTATTTTCATTTAAAACTGTGTTTTGAAATGGTAATAATGGCAACTGGTTAAAATACATTTGACCAATATTTTTCATACTTACTTTTTAACTTTAAATCATTAACTCATAAAAATTACAAGTAAAAAGCAATGAGTATTTTACATTTACCTGCTTCTCTGTCATGTTTCAGTTTCATCTTCACGATAACTTCTTACCCTGTTGATGCGTATGCGACCCCCGCGGCTTATCGCGGCTGGCCGCGAGGTAACTTACAACGTCCGGATAGCGGCTACGGTCCATAGACTAGACGCGAGATATACTAGGAAAATTGCGTACTTAGTATTTCGAGTACGACTGCTTGTTGCAGATGTCTATGGGTAGCGGTCACTTAGGCGAACGCTTGCTCGTTTGCCACCGTCCTGTATAAAAAATATAAAAACCTTTATTTTTAAAATGAACTATATTTATTTCTAACCATAAAGAATCATAATGTGTGAGAAATAAAGTCAGTTTTCGATTCTCACACTTCTTCGTGAAACGACTCTTATCGCATACAACAAGTCTTTGAATATGAAAACTTACGAACAAGTCTTAGAGTATGAAGGCATACGAACGAGTCTTAGAGTATGAAGGCGTACGAACGAGTCTTAGAGTATGAAGGCGTACGAAGGAATCTTAGAGTATGAAGGCATAGGAACGAGTCTTAGGGTATGAAGGCGTACGAACGAGTCTTAGAGTATGAAGGCGTACGAACGAGTCTTCCAGGATGAAGGCGTACGAACGAGTCTTAGAGTATGAAGGTGTATGAGGGATTCTTAGAGAATGAAAGTATACAAACGAGTCTCAGAGTATTAAAGTTATTATTAAGTATGAGGACTACGAGTACCAGACTATTAAATACTCATATACTACTAAATACTAGATACGCCTTCGTATGGTTTTATGACACTCATGGTATTTAGGAGCATTGAGTGAAACCTAGCATCAAAACCTGTTCCAGTATATACGTCCCACCTCTACCATAGACAGCGCAGTGTCACTAATGTCCGCACGTAGTCATCAGCAGATGCAGGACCGTGCTCCATGACTACGAGTAAGTCTTATTATTTTGTTTCGTTGGGGGTGTGTAATTTTTCGTACATCTTGTCGACCTAATGTATAAGAAATATGTCTATTTAACTTATATTCTGTAAGAAAAATTTTCTTCAATGGTCGAACCATAGTATAACAATATTTTACCTTTTAACTATTAAACTTTTTTAACTTTAGTAATTTCTCTTTAATAGTTCTTTAATAGCTCGCAACTTAGAACCTTAAAACTTCGTCCAACGTTCCAAGTTCATGTTGACATTATGACCATTATGTTACAAGTTAATATGCAAATTATTAATAACAACAACTTTTAAATGTTGACTACATACATTCAGGAATCATATTTCTGCATGTGACGAGGTCGGTCGAGGTTTGTTGACTAATGTCATAGCAGTGTATAATTACGAAAGTCGACAATAAATACCTACGAGCTTACTGTAAATACAATGCCGTATGTAAGTAATTAAAGACTGAAATCCCTTGTTCATGGAAAAACGAATGTTTATCGTTGTAAAATGAAACGTAGTCGGCTACTTGGAATATCATTGTACATGTTCAAGAATTACATTACGATATTACCGTTATGCTGTGAACTCTTATACCTTAATTGCTAAATTCTATTGTTATATATCTTTGTTTATTACATTTATTTCGACTACTTTTGTGTCGTTTCATTTTTAGTGTTTATAAACAATCAATTAAGTATAGGGGTACATGTCACTCATAAGCTGGCGACACCCTCTATAAATTGGTGACCCCGACGTGATCTGAACACGCAACCTTCTGATGAATAAAATAATAAAGTATTCGTAACGGAATATTTATCGTTCGAAATTTCGAAAACTTAATTTGCAGTTTAATTAAATTTTCTACCAATCCTTCTGCATCTAAAACGTTCATAATAACCGTCTTTGACGATCAATCCTTTTCAATTTCTCAAGGAGCCGGGCCCGTATCGTTTTCTGCTCCGCTCGGCCGCCTTAAGTCCAAGAGGGATTATATTTTTACAATACAACACAAACATAATCGTGACTAATCGGATCTCGTCAAATGGCCGGTCATTTATCTGAACGATCGCGAGTCCGAGAACGTCTCGGCATCTCCTATCTAAAGTATTGAGATAATGTGTGCAGGGGCTGGACTGCGGGGCTCGGCTGCGGGGCTCCTCGGCCGCCGCGCGGGGGCAGCGGATAATGTAAGTGTCCGGGGCGACATTTGCGCCGAACTGCCGACGACCTCTGCCTCTTACTTATGCGGTTTTTAATATTTTTATTGTAATAGGTCCGGTCAATTCGGCACAAGAGAGGAGTGGAGAATTTTCATAAACATTTATAAGATTTGTCTCTAGTCTGTTAGTAAATAAAATGTCCTAGGTCTAGTCTAAATAATAACTGCTTATAGAAGAAATAATGTCAATAAAAAATTGACTTTTGAAGTACTGGCATCATTTCGGATGTTTTATCCGATAAGGAAAAGCGAATAGTTATTTTATTAACTAAATAACAAATTACCAATAAGGCGAATAAATCATTTCTTCCGTGATTAGGAACAAAAGACAAAAAAATCCGCCCATAGAATAAAATGTGTCCAACATTATTTCCTGACCAATACGATTTTGGATAATTTTTGGTGTGGATTTTCACGAACAGCGGTAATGTCTTAATTTAACACTAATGCTACAAAAAACTAGATGATTTGCAAGGGTGATGGTCTTTAATTAATAAAGGAATATTCATAGGATTAAAATTGCAAAGTTTTTTTTTTTGTATCTGGTAAGTAATTGTTAAATTTCGCAATAAGTATATTTAGCTCTACTTCTACGTGAGTTCCACAATTCTTACACTTTGAGGTAAAGGCTATAATAAAACGTGTAAAAAACAGCTGCGGCGCGGCGGCCGTCACCCTCGCGGTCAAGATTCGTGTCGGCCGCGCGGCAGACGCCATAAAACTCTCCATAAACTACCCGCTACTATAGCTTCATACCTATCAGAGCATTTATTAAAACTACTTACATATTTAGCCTATTTTTATATGGTACGGTACCTACTTCTTTCAAAGACCTTACTTTCCACAAACCAGGATCTAAGATGTATGTAACCAGGTATTTGTGATGGATCGTAAGGGTTTCATTCTGTGTTGACTTCTTTACATGGGAACTAAACGTCTATAAGTTTTAAAATGGAATTGATATTGAAAATATAGTAAACGAAAATTAAGTTGTTGAGTTACAATCTACGAATCATACATGCGTAATAACCAAAAAATGCATATTTTAAACCAAATTACATAGTCTGATTTCCTAAGATATGGTTCTATAGATCAGAGTCAATGTATCTGTACTTGGTATAACAAAAACGGAAATGGCATATCGTGAATTTTAATCTAGCAGCATTAATAAAAATCCCACGTGCACGACTGGATGTAATATATGAGCTGAAATAAAATCTGTCAGTGACCATTTACGGGAAAGAGTCCTGTTATTAAAATGTAGCGAAGCGGGGGGGGGGGGCAGGCGACTGCGCGCCGGCTGCGGCCGCGCCGCGATCTGATTTATGTCCCGGCCAGCAGTATTTTATTCGACGGGCGCCTCAAGAAAACTATAAGTTTCCGTTCGGCAGGACAGGGGAGTAGCCCAGTAAATATTGTCTCCGCTCGCTGCATCAATACGTACCGACAGATATCTATATTTATTACGATGCTTTGCGAAGATAATTTGGTAATGGATTGGAGTCATTACATTCTTATTCTGTAGATTTATTGATTTCTTTACATTCGCTATCATATTAACAATTGAATGGAATACATTACAATAAGTCTATGATAATAGAAGAGAAAACGAAGGCAATTTGCCCGTCAAGAAAATGCTCTGGGCGTCTGATGTCAAATGATCAACGCCCCTGCTGGAAGATTATATTGCAATCACTTAACGTATTTTAAACGAATGCTATTTTTATTAATTCTACACAATACTGATCATATTAGCATATGTGTTTATGATACATAAACCTCAAAAGATATATATTTTATATTTATTTTAGTGCCAACAACAGCGTTTACACAGTGCTTAACTTTTACTGATTTCTGCATGGCCGTACATACAATGTACTCAATGTACTAATTCAGTATATCAAAAGTAATCATGCAAATATCCAGCGAGCGAACATAATCAAAGACCCTAATAATAATGCTCAATCTAAGTGGACATGATGAAACAGAATAAACGTCTTTTAAAAGCATACTACGGCATAAAACCGTACTAGTCGCCACGACACCGGGTGAATGAAACTCAGTGTTATCCGGTGATTTATATATCGTGAATAGTTTACCATAACTTCGGAGTCGTCTTTTCAATTCAGTTTTAAAAATCGATGTCATTTTCCATAAGAGTGCAAAATAATAAAGAGATCAACAACAATTAAATAGATGCTAGCTGCGTTTAACACTTGAATAAATGATTTGTCCATCACCGTTGTTCCGACGACGCCCCAATATAACAATTTAACACTAATGAGTCGTCACTGTCACCAGCCGTCCGCCCCATTGCGCAAAATGATGATCCGGCCGAACACCGAGTCCGGGCTTCCTGCGCTTTGTGATATACATATATACATACATACTGTTTGATATACAAGTTACAATAAGGAAGGTGGGTTTGGAACCCAGCTGAGGCAAATATTGCGTGATTTTTCCAAAATGGTTTTTGATAACATGTTCACATCTTATCACACTTGGGGAAGTTTACATACGCATTCACATGTAATATACTAAAAATTATATTCTGAGGTGATTATACGTTTACAAGTTTAATAGATTATTCTTCGAAGGTGTTACGTAGTAGGATATAATTATTACATTCGCATAATACAACGAACGCGTGAAACTATTGAAGCCAGCGCAGTTAAGCTTGAAGTCATTTCCCCGGCGATGAATGCCGGTAAGTCCAATTACGTGATTGGATTAGCTGTCAATGTTGCCTCTACTATGTCACAGAGCGTAGGTGCGGACTCCTCAACGCAGACACGTTCAATTTAATATTAATGCCTCAACTCCACTCAGTTTATAGTAGAGTATCATCTCTACTCAATCGAATAGTCAAAAAAAAAAATAGAATCAAAAAATGTAAATCAAAATATGTAAAAACACGTTACTGAAAAAAAAAAACAAGGATTTGTCAATGTATATACATGCAACTTCATTACAAATTTTGAATAATTTCGTTTTAGTAACCTAAAAAGTAAAAACCGATTGATGTACAGCCGACCAAATAATGCGTACAAGTTGCAAAAGTTGCCAGTTTCCATCCAACTATGACGTAGAAGAGAAGAGTGAACAAATTCTTACTAAACTCGGAGTAGTCCGTACCATTTTTCGCCACACCATCATTTAACATCAGGTGGAATCGTGGTCGAGCGCTAGTTTATTCACTATAAAAAGTTGAATGACCGCTGAGGCACATTTACCTACTTAGCACTTAAAAATGTTGCAATCGCGATCAAAATATATTATTTGTTTTGTGCTGTTGAGAAATCGCAATTAATATTTAGCTGACTTAGGAACTCGGTAATGAGTAAAACGAAAACAGTCACGCGCGTAAATATTCTTCGAGAAAATTGTAGATACATGAAGGCCATGCTATTATTTTTAATATGGAAATATTATATTACGAAAATTTTCAGAATAATTCTAGACCGATGTATTAACTACTTTAAAAATGCAAGCTGAACCCAATTTCCACCACAGGGTATCGAGATTATCTTGACTAGTTTTTAGTCATTTTTTTACCTTGTCAGAATTCATTATACAATAATAACAATAATAATGTAGTTGTAGGCGTTTTTAAATTTTTATCGTTAGCCATAGTTTTTCTCTCCATTCCTCATCTTTACGTATATTATACTTTACGTATACGCCTTTGTCAGCTTTCCAGTTGGTGCGAATGTTTATAAAAAGTTGACAGTTTAATTTATCTATTACATACAGATTTGTCTGTTACAAATTTTGGTAGATAATTAACGTATATCGAAAATACAAACATGTAGTAAATTGTCCTTATCTACTTTCCGATTAAATTATGTTCCCCCGTCATGTAGTTTGCGGGATGGCATTACCGGAGGGAGGAGGTCATTAGAGGCCGATTGTTTTGCGCGGCGCCGTGCGTCCCGCGCACCTTGCCCTGCGATTACCGGCGCTACAGTACAGGCTTGCAGTCTGACCGCGCGCTAATTCGCCGCTTGTTTCACATTCATTAATCAACCAACAGTTACAAACCTTTGATTGCTCTTAATCGTTTCCAGTTGTTTAATATATATCTATAACTTGGTACATCTTACAATAACTATGTATAAATCCTGTATAACCTTCACCAACTGCTCGTTTTTAAAGTTCTTACAAAATAAAAGTGTAGAAAACAGTTCATTCTTGAAGAAGAAGATTTACACACCTATTAGACTTTAAACACCTATTTTGCATCAGATCGTATCCAGATCAGTTTAACAAATGGTATTGTCATTTCAATGGTAGACTTTATAGACTTATTCAAAAGGTTATGATGAGACTCTAAGATAAATTGTTATTAAATATTAATTATGTTCGTATTTCAGAATCAGGAAAGTGATACAAGAAAGTGCAGTATGTAGGTTGCAGGCTTTGGTAGGTATAAAGAGATTCCAATGGCGTCAGTGTTATGAAACGCTCACCTTGAGCGCTGCAAGGCGATCGCGTCGCATCTATTGTTTTTGTTAATTCGATCCCACGCCGAGCTTCTGTGCGCCCGCTACCGTGCGACCAATATTGTCAACTTACATTGCTACACGATTATACCTAACCATTCTTCCAAAACTTCTGCGAAATTGCATTATTTATTTTTAATGCCCAATCATCCCCACCAGTGGTGGGACCACCGGTGGGGATGATTGGGAATTTCTGCTCTATTAAATCATTTATGTTTGTCTCTATACCAGTATTATGCACGGTAATGATTTGTTTCTTAATTCTGCGTAAAATGTGGAACTAGTACCAATTTTAATAACGATACTTTTACTATTAGAAAGCTACATAATCTAGATGTAATATTACCCATATCTTTTTAGAATTTTCGTCCAATATTAAATATAAACGGATACCAATATGGCGCAGTTATTCTCTTAATAATTGGCTTGATAGTTTGGAAAGAAGGAAGAAATATGGTTTAAAACTGAAATTGGTAAACAATAATACACACCTATTCCTCCATGGCATGGGCTTGTGCGCTTTTACTATATAACCTTTAAATGGAATTCCATGACTATAAGTTTTAGCTTTCACCACAAAACAGTACACTCATTCAGTGATGAAAACGCTCGTCATCAAGGAGTAGCCTACTTATCCATTTATAATTAAGTAAAAGGAATATGTACTAAAATTAGTCTTAAAAATTTATCGTTTTGTATGAAGATTTTGTTTTTGTTTTATTATCTGTTTTTTTTTTGTCGTATTTACGTGCGATTGTATGATTACGTTAAAAAGAGGCCGCCTGACTACGTCAGTAATTTGGCACAACAGCTTTCCTTTCCCGGTCAAAGACTTAACACTATGTAGCAGATGTCGTGCTAAAAAAGATGCGTGACTACCAAATTTCTGATGACAATGTCGAGGACAGCGCGAGATAAAGAAGTAAAAAAAGAAGAGACAGAGTTTCTTCAAAGCTATAAAACCCATTGTCTCTTGTCTTTTGTCTTATAAATTTATCTTAATATTAAATAAAAACACAATATTCATGTTGCTCTAACAGTATCGCGAACGCAGCATTCCAGCTGTAGCATTAGGTCAAGCGATGTATACGACAAACAAATATCCGAATGCGAGCATTGCGCAAGCGTTGGCGTCGAGGCCGACGTGACGGAAGACGGAGAACATAATTGTCACGTTATTACCTACGCAAATAAATGACCTAATCCTTATAAGTAGGTTGATAATGATTTGGAGACAAAACGGTAGACTGTAGTTGTGCGGTGTACTACAATACGTTCGTTTGACGATCCATAACTAAGAATCTAATGGATAAGAGTTCGTTTTGCGAGTGATACGGTAAGCTCAGTGAAAAACAGAGAATCCGATCTTTATTTACCTTCTTTCTTCTTCTTTAAGAATCCTTAATTCTTAAAGGCACACCTCGATTAGTATTTTTTGGTACACAAAACGTCCTAAATTAGCGTTACCTTTCTTATAATATGCATATCGTTTTTAATATACATAATTTTCAATGAATAAATTATTATAACATAATAAATAAAGAAATTAATTAATAAAGAAATTAATTAATAAAGAAATTATCATAATATGTAAAAGTTTTGGCAATTAATAAATTCTCAACAATACATTTAATTTGTAAGTAGTAAATTAGATAAAACAATATTAATTAATGAGAGTATCAAATTGCATGCGACATCCTGTTACCTACTAACTACTTGGAAAGCGTGCCCGGTCTCTCATCGGTAACACGCCGATAAAACATTGGGAACGGAGGCTATAGCATGATTTAAGTATATTAATTAAAAATATAACATCAAAGCTGATAACAAAACTTATGGAATACATTCGAAAAACTGGTAGCAGAGTTTATATATCAATATAGAGTTATAAAAATGTGACTTAAAAAGTATGTGATTAAAATGTGGAAAAGAAAAGAGGTAAACGCACATCAGTCAGATATAAGTGGTATATTAAAGGGGGTGGCACCTATAATGTTTATGGGTGCCAGAAAAGCCTAGACTTAGGCCTTAGGTTCACCAGTGGACGCTTCTTGGCTAATGATAATGACAGTTTAAAGTTTTATATTCCTATTGGTGTGTATGAATGCGGATAGAAAAGAAAGTGATATGAAATAACCGTGCAAAATGTAAAACTTGTAAACCATGCCTACTTACCCTTTAGGGTAACTTTTTTGGAAAATGGAAATAAATATCGTTGCAATAGACAAGTTGAGAGTTATAGTGGGAATAGGAATATAAATGAGGATGTTTGACATGAAGCATTGAAGTCAGGTGGCGCGGTAATGGCGTGTGCCGGTTCGTTTGGCGAGAATCGCGTTTGCGGCATTTGCGGCTCCCCGCGGCGGCCCGCGGCGGCCCCACCGCGCTCGCTTGCATACCCAACTACCCGTGAACATGGAGTGCGAATATATTTTATAGCTTTGAAACTTGAATTTGATGAAACTGAATTTAAAATTAAGTTTCTATTTATATACTGACAATAATGTTGTCTCACAACAAGTGAAATAAATGTTGTAAAATACAGCTGATTGATTTTCATTCCATAGTTTAACATACGACTGCGTAACCACAGTGTTGAATAGCCTAGTTTTAAGGTTACGGGTCCTGGTTTTGGCTTGAAGTCGAGGCTAAATTTATGATATGTTTTAAATACATTTTTTCGGGTCTGACTTTTTTTAGGGTTAAACATGTCTCCCGATGTTAAGTGAACTTCCGCATACGTAGTATTGCCAGCCTAATCTTATTTGTAGGAAAATTATTTAAGGAAAAAGTTTAGGGTGAACTTATTTCCTACTCAATCCTTTACCCTAAACCATCATCAACCATAGGTCTTGTGTAAGGTTATTGTGTAGGGTTATCCCCATACACAAGACTAAGGTCTTGTGTATGGGGATAACCTTATAACCTAAGTCTATCATGAGTCTATACTTGATGTGTCTATGTAACCTTAGGTTTAACGGTACGGCAAGTACTGATTGCTTTCTCCTCATTTAAGAGCCTACGTATTTTTAAAATGTATGTATTTGTAAAAAGTAGTTTGGCATATAAACATTACCATAGATCGTTAACACTTGTGGAGACAAAAATCAAACTTTTATTACCGTATTCGTAAAATATTTCGTAGATTATAAAATATGATTAAGTAAATATTCCGTCTTAGTGTCAGCTGCCGCTTTGATGCGGCGCCGCGATGCGTCAGACGACACTCAAGAGTGCAGCGGGCGCGGCGCACAGGCCGCCGCCGTGAAGTCACTTCACACACACTCGCGCCTAACTCGCCTTCAAAAGACTCACCGTTAATCAATGAACCTTACTACATAACTACATCATACGTATTCTTCCTTTATTAAATAATAAATAAGGGGAGATACCTATATTCCAGAACTGTTAATATACACATAGCACAACGCGATTTGTGGTAAAACTTTCAAACTCAAAATGTAAAAGTAATAACAATATTTTTATATTCATGATTAATTGTAATTGCACCCTTTCTCTAATTGTTTGTCTTTTGTCACTTTCTTAAGAACTGTTTTAACCGAATTCAAAAAGGAGGAGGTTCTCACTTCGTTTGTATTGTTTATGCTTGTTTTAAGCTTGGATTTCGATTTCCTGTTTGGATTTAATGGATTTTTAATAAGACGTACCGTGGCTATAAATGACTTCATGATTCATAAATAAAACTGTAGAAATATGACATTATTTATGTAATTCTTAATTGTTTACAATTAAATAAGACGTTACTGCGTTTCTTCTGTACATAAAAGAAACAACATTAAATGTCCTTATTTCGTGGTATTTCTATATTTATGGATTGGTATTTCTATATGGATGGATGGATTTTAATTCGTCTTTTTAAAATGACATGTCTGTCATTCGTGATATCTAATAAACTTATTTAAAACTAGATGTTGCCAGTGGCTTCACACATGTTCAGAAGATCGCTATCAGGAAAATACAAAATAATGTTTTTAAAATATATTATTAGTTATCAGTTAGTTGTTTGACAGTGGTAGAGCCCCCAAACCATAACATCTGTTGCACGAATGGCCCGCTCGACCGGTGAAATACTACATCACAGAAGACAGGCGTTAAGTAGAAGTATTCTGCGTTTCGTCTGAAGAGTGAGGTGCCGGAGGCCTAATTTTAGTTCTCTTACCTTTCCCGCCCTTTTCTAATAAGGAATGGATGGGAAGATAAGGAGGACGATTTGACAGGGAAGGGGATAGATAGGAGAAGGTAATGTTCATTTTTCTGTCTGTCCCCTTCTCTGTCTATTAGAGGTAGGTAACGCATCTGCAACTCGCAAATGCTTGTTGCAGATGCCTATGCCTTGCTCGTTTGCCACCTACTTGTATAAAAAAGGTTTACCGATATTTTATATGGCCTATGATTTGCGCAATTATGCGTTCTTGCTATATATCTACAATTACCTATATATGTACGTATGTTACCAATTTAAAAAACCTATATACAAATTATAAAGATCAGTCAAGTCATTTGCGTAATCAAGTTTTTTGCTGTTTGTCAATTACATTAAAATCGGTCGAACTGTTCTTAAGATATATCAGGGCATACAGCAAACAGACAGACAGATAGAATTTTTATATAGTCTATCGTCTGCTTAATCAAGTGTTCTTGCTACATACCAATTCTCATTAAAATTGGTTAAGCCGCCTTAAAGACAGACAGAAAAATATTAAACATTATACAATTGAAATCAGTAAAGCATAAAATGAATGTTCATCAAAAAAAAATGACAAAAAATCTGAATTTACAGACAGGCGAATTTTAAAAGGAAAAATAAAATAAAGAAAAGAGGTCTTTGCGATTTTCTTTACATACATTTTTAAAATCGGTTTTGTTACTGTTAAAAAACTTAAAAGTATGATACACATTATAGTCTAAACCTTTAATCGTAAACACATATTGTAAACAACACCACCAACTTGTGTATTTAATCATTTATTACTTTTAATATATTGTCTATTTAAAAGTTATTAGGAGAATACATACTTAAAAAAAATATCTATTGTGCAAAATATAATCTAGTATTGATATAAATACAATGTATTATTGATTAATCGCAACATTCCGCCCACTGGGTGGTCTGGCTATCATTGTATCTGGCGATCTCAGATCGAATATCGAGCGACTCGTGTTTAATTACTCTATAAGTATCAACAATATATAGTAACTGTACAATGTTCTATTAAATATCATTACCTTATTGGTCAATACCAAGTATCCTGGGTGAAGCCAAAGAGCGCAGACTCTGTTGGATGGACCAACGCTTCAAAGGCAGTGTCCTAAGCTCTAGTGTGTCGGAGAGCAAGATTCACTTAGGTCACTGCGCCAGCATTACTCTGCTGGAGAAGTGATATAATACTTTACCTAATACTTTTTGACAACTGGGAAAGCAACGGGCGCGTCACTGTTGTAAAGATTATTCAGTTAAAATATTCTATCTTTAAACAGTTACAAATTCATAGCATACATCATGTGATGCTAAAAGTTATGAGACCATTGCCACATACAGGGATCAGAGACTAAAACATATCTGATGTTGTATCACATAAATTTCCCCTCGGGTAAGATTGAAGCAAAACCAAATTTAGCTGCTTTAACTGCTTGAAAAATAACTAGGTACATTAACTGAGCTACACGGCATAAGACAAACAATAGATAGAAACCAATGACAATACATGAAATATAACGTATTGTCATATGAATCGTAGGGGCGCGGGTATTATCCTAAAATCCCACAAATAAAATTCCAATAATATAGAAAAAGAGCGACTTTTTCGGTTTGCACAAATCCTTAAACCGTCATCCAGATATCCATTACATGTCTATTAAATCTTGCGACATATATTTGCGGGGCTCAGCCGCGGCTCCCCTCGCAAACAGCGCGCCGATTACGAGCCCGGCCGACTGTACTAAACGAATATAAAACACATGCGGGAAGACGAATGCAAAATCTACTCGTCAACATTTTGCATAGGTAAACACTGAGCTCGGCCCCACCGGCGCGCTCCGCTCGTAATTTGCAAAAGTGGGGCATCGAGGACTTTTTTCAAGATATTCTAATTCTGTACAAACACGCAACATCTGGAGAGATTTATCTGAAAATAGTTAACACTTAGAGAAATATCCACTATATAAAACGATTAAATACAGTTTAAACAAGTAATAATATACTGTAGCTATTTTGAAATTATTATTTTTCTTTTTCAAAATCACTTAATACTGTTGTCGATATTTTGTAAAGCGTTTATCTTAAGTCACTCCATTGTTAAAATTGATTTAAAAATAAATTCTTGATTGATATTTATTAACCCGTATTTTATAAATCAACATATGTTTATTTTAGCTCTTTTGACCGAACCAGTGATGTTTCACACGAAGTTCATACTTTTTAAAGTCCATTTTATATATCATGTTTCATTGGCATTAGCGGATCAGTAATCAGTTTCAAAGTAATTTGATACGACAGAAAGACTTATTAACAGATTTCATATTAACTTTACGGAGTAGAAATTAAAAATTTCAGTATTTGTAATAGTACCTTTCTATGTTACGTCTTTCAATGATGTATATACATACATAGCACCATTGATAAAGTTCCCTTGAACTTAAACTTCTCAATACCCACATCGAATATCTGTAGTGTGTGCTTTATCAGTTCTGTGTGTATACCTAATTGATTACGTGTCTACTAGTAAACAGTAAGTGAGCTTTTAAGTAGCACCAGAGATAATACCCTGCCGCGTTTTGAACCTTAACGTAAAAGTACTTGGGAGTATTTATTTACAAGAACAATAAAGTTTAAGACCCTCCCGCGTTTTAAACCTTAACGCAAAAATACTTGGGACTATTTATTTACAATCGAAAATTAAGTTTAAGACCCTTCCGCTTTTTCAACCTTAACGCAAAAATTCTTGGGACTATTTATTTACAAAAAAAATGAAGTTTAAGACCCTCTCGCGTTTTAAACCTTAACGCAAAAATACTTGGAACTATTTATTTACAAAAAAAAATTAAGTCCCTTCCGCGTTTTCAATCTTAACGCAAAAATACTTGGGAATATTTATTTACAAAAACAATAAAGTTTAAGACCTTATATAAAAATCTCATATGTAGTACATATCACATTAACATAACATTTCACGAGGGTGATGAAGTTTGTAATATAAACTTTTTCAAATCTCTCAGAACTAAATTGTCAAGTTAGTTTTTACTGTTTCTTAATTAATGATCTTTGGAACTGCATATTTGAAGATAACATGTAAGTGTCATCGATAAAAAAAGTTATTAAAAACTTATTAGGATGTAACGTTAGTAAAAAATGATAGAATAGCGTTGTTTGATAACTTAAGAAAGAAATGTTTGTTAAATTCCTCAGGTGGTCGTAGTGGGAACGGCGTGGCTCAGAAAACTACGACACGTGGTGCCAATTCTAGTAAAAACCTGACCTACAAAGCTAATTTGAAGGACATCAAGAAAAGGAGAGTAACCTGACGCAGCGTGTAAAGTGATGAGTGGCGCGTGTCCGACGGGCAGCGGTGGCGGCGGCGGCGCGCTCAAGTAACGACCTATCGATTGGAAATAGTGCCTAGTTAGCGATCCGCACCCCGCCCGCCCCGCCGCTGCCGCCCCGCGCCTCTCACCCACCACGTCCTACATCTCCCTAGTAAACTCCTTGTCACTTACTACTCTGAAAATTAAGTTTAAATTAAATTTAATTATACGTAATTCTACTATTTAACATTTTTAAAATACTGAATACACTAGTCCTCGATCACAATCTCACTTTTTGTTAAGTAGCGATATGATCTAAAGATGGTACGCACTAGTTTGCCTTAGCCTATTGACTCTTAAGACTCACATACTTCTTATAGCTTGTTCGCCTCGCTTTTTTCGTCCCAACCATGACTGCGAAGGAGTCTTAGACCTAGATCTCCAAACAAAACAATTCAGCAGGAAATTAAATCTAGGTCTACACTTAGTAGGTGTACAAAACCTTCAAATAAAGGCTCTCCACAATTTCTTTAATATGATAAATGGGGTAAAATCACGTCTTAAAACTTGAAGGTAAGTATTTACCACTGGTGTGGTAATGACTTTGTACCATTGATAAAGAACAAGATAGGAAGGGGGATATGCATTGGGATAGGGCCGCAGCCTTGAATGTCTCGCGGATTCCCTCATCATCTTCCTGCCCTTTATGTACTACTATTATCTCCATATATCTCCTGGACACTACTGTAGTCCATGCTGCGACTGGTTTTGGCTATAGCCAAATGTATATATATATATATATATATGTGTGTGTGTGTGTGTGTGTGTGTGTGTGTGTGTGCGTGTGGTTATTTAGAAACAATAGTAAAAATAAAAAAAATCGGATTAAAATTACGTTGACTGGACTGTTTGTCAATGACGATTGTCAAAATTGGGTACTTCTATCAACTAACGAGTAACTACGGTCTACGATCTACGTTCTATCTGCCAACGTAACACACACAAGTTTACTGTGCTAACTCGTAATTATCATTATCGTCTTTGCCAACTGACTCCATGCATCGTTATATGGATCGATCCCTTGCCCCATAACATAGATCAGTCCAGATCGCCGTAAAAACGACCAAGGTTGGTCGTCTGTAGCTGGTAGTCGTAGCCGCTATCCTAGAATATTTTGGCCCCACAGGCCATATACTAGCAATGTATACAATATACTATTACGGTCCATTGTATTGGTTCTGCTGTAAATAACTCCATCCCAGATCTCAGACGACCTCAGATTGAATCTCCAAACCCATCACGGCGATAATTTTTTGTTATAAATTTAAACTTTCTACAAAATAGTTCAGTACATAGTTTAATAACTACTTTTATGCAGGTCACTCATTAAGGTCGTAAATATTCACAACAAACTGACAGTAACCGTGTTATTTAATAGTATTACCGCATCAAAGGTGTTGAGTCGCTTTTCTGAAGCCTATTCACTACTAATCGTATCAATTAGCAGGAAGAATACACGGCTTGTTTTATATCACTATAATCATTATCAATTTATAAGTAGGTAAATGTTTTTTATAAACGATAAATTATGCAAACCTTTTATTACATAACACCTTTCATCACAATTTTTAACATTCCGTAGTGAAATATGTCCAAAAATTTAAAAGTTTGTAGAAAAATGAAAATAAATATCAAATAGTGAACATACTTTAAGTTTTGATAAAATTTTGACATAAGCAGTTTTCTTCTAAAAAGTTTTCTACTTACTATAAAGGTTTGTTACTCGTATAAAATGTAAATGTGTATTTTGTATTCCAATAATTCTAGTCGACGTACATATCTTCTGTCTTACTCCTCTTGTCTTACTCCTGGTTTCTGAATGATTTGTCAAACTGTTATTAAAGTAAAACTCGTCTCTCACTCTCATTTTTTAACCATGTCAAATCAGTAGCAAATTTACTGCTAGAAGGCTTTCTAGTAACCCAAATTGTTTTAAATAACAATTACCTAGACTTTCGTTAACCAGGCTAGTGTTAAGGTGACTGGATGTACCACTGGAACAATATGGCCCACCGCGCACTGGGTAAGCTTATAAGCAATTTGCCAACCATCAGGTGAACGTCCGCTTGTGATGCAGTTTGAAGTACATATTATCATGAAAAAATGTGGTTTCATTCAAACTTGCAAGACGCTAGCAAACATTATTTTAGTATTTACGTTGCATTTCATATTATACTTTGACCATCAATATACCCAAAAAATCTAACCACTTCTATTAAAATTATTAATAATCATTATTTCTATTAGACTGTATAAAACTTATTAACACAACAATAAATCCAGTCCAGTAAACCATCTACGAGTACAGTAAACTCTTACTCCCTTCTTTGTACTGGAACGTTTTAGTTTCCTTGGAACGATATAGGAAGATGGGAAAAATAGAGGAAGTCAGCTGGGCATTGTATCAAGCTAATATGCATAATCATGAGACTTTTCCAGATTCTGTTGTAGATTTCTTCACTACGACAAGGAAACGTTGACGTGTCGTATTGTTAATCTTTAAATATAGCAATAACGATAGCCCACCACCATTCTTTAAATTGAAAAAAAAAAACTATTACTTGAATTATTGTAGTCAACACACGAGGCAGTGTGGTTGAAAGATGGAGTAACGGTGGTCTGACAGAAATACAGTGGCTATCAACTTACTACAGTCTTACCCTCCAAATCTGTCTTTGTAGAAAGATTTATATTTAATTCGATATTAGGCCAACAAATAAGTAAGCCAATACGGAAAACGGGACCGGAAACTAGCCGACGGCAACGCTGTGTGGCAAAGATTTTACCAGTTGTTTTACATTTACACTTCTTTTATACTGATTAGTAGCTGTTGCCCGCGACTTCGTCCGCGTGGAAATCAATATTAATGTACCTATATGTAAACATGTATATATCTGGGTGAGAAACGTTTCGCGGAAACCGTAAATTTTTCCAGAATGCCTAAGTGATGTTCCAGGCTATAATCTATCTCTGTTACAATTTTCGTCCAGATCTGTTCAGCTGGTGTGAAGTCAGGTTGTGTGTTGACAAACGTCCATCCAAAGATTCGCATTTATAATATAATATTTTCTTTTAAAATCCGTAATTTTTTTTGTAATAAATACTGTCCTATATCCTTTCCAGTACCTTAAAAAATGAGTACAAAACTTTTTTTTTGTGACGTGACATTGACAGTTTCACCGGGTTTGAGGTGGCAGAGCGCAGAGGGCGCCTAGCCTACACCTCTTAGCAGTAACTAAGCTCGAGGGCTCCCTCGGGAGCCTCGGCTCGGGCTGTTACTCTATTATTATCACCGGATTGGAATGTACAAAGCTTAATGATGATCGGTTAAGTAGGTTTTACGAACCCCCCCCCTTTACCCCTTCAACCCTTTTTTTCGCAATAAAATCGGTTTAGTGATTTAGGCGTGAAAGCGTACACAGCAGACAGACAGAGCCACTTTCGTATTTATAATATTAGTAGGGATTACGAAGAAACAAAAAGTAACTAACTTATATATTCAGTTCTTTTTTAAATTTAGTATTACCTAACCTAAATAATTAAAAAATAAAATGAATAACCATTTTATTGCCAGAAAAAAAAATACAAACATGACCTAACAAAGTGCATAACAAAAAAGAGACAGTTATCTTGTATTCCGCCCATTTTTGCCATCGACTAATAGATTTAAGGAGCCCGTAAGAAATTTAAGTAAAATTTAAGTTTCAACTGAATCAATGCCAAAATGTCACCTAAAATCTTAGGACGCCCTTAAAAGATATGGACTCGATATTTGACCTTTTAGATCTAAGTGACGGTTCATTTGTTTCATTATTATACAGTTGATTAAATAACTAATAAATTTTTATTGAAATCGCCACATACTTTTAGTGAGACGAGATTGTTTTTTACCCAATATGTGACAGACTTCTTAAAAGATTAAGATTATCCAAGGATATTTTATTATTTTTGAGGAGTACAAAAGAACACATTTTGAAAATCCTGATAACAGGTGTGAATATTAATTCTTAAATTTACCAAATCCTATTTTACTCACTATTTTATGCCATGTAGCGACCTAATGAAGCATCATTGTAAAAATTTTCAAAGTTAATTTTTTCACCCGCTTTGTAATAAACACGCAATCCCGTACAACCGAAGCGTCCAGCCTAAGTACAACCATGATCAGCCCATTTGACAATATAGATCGAAGGTCAAGTTACATTGGCAATTTCAAAATGTCTATTTTTAAGTTTGTATTATCTTTGAACCATCGTCATTTTATAGAATATCATATATAGCAAATTAAGTTTCATTCCAATCAACTAAATAGTCATGTTATAGCATGTTTTCTGAAGAAATGTTTAACGTAACACTTTAAATTGATATAACTTTTTTATTTATGCACCGATTTAGATGAAATAA
>DWLR01000455.1:0-25554 GCA_018246295.1 Papilio alexanor hazarajatica
AGTACGGTGGAACATACTGCGATCGCCAACCCGCCTGCCAAGCGTGGCGATTATGGCACATTTCCCCCCCAATGATGTTTTCAATGAGGGAGGCCTATGTCCAGCAGTGGACGATCATTGGCTGAGGTGGTGGTGGAGGTGGAAATGTTTCGCGACGTAAAAATCTAATTTGTTTGACATAAAAGTTTGACATAAAAGTTGTGTTTTTTACCCGACTGATAGATGGATAATGTTTTACGGGTATGTACATATGTGTGTCCGTTCCATTGTGACCATTCGTGTACCAGATATTGTTGCGAACTCGACCACTGTAAAACTAAAGCCAGCGTCTTGCTAATAAAACAAATATTTGTGTAAGTTTAATTCATTTGCCAACACGTCAAAGAATATTGTATGTGAACACAAAAATAGAAAGAACTTACTACTAAGGTCATCGATCAAACTGTTCATGTAAATTTCATAAAATTTTCTACTAAACAGATATAAAAATTTGTTTATCCTTGCGATCTCCTTTATATTAACTTTGTAAATAATTTATACCATCTGTTTTATGATCGCTGCAGTAAAAGGCGACATGAAAATAACAAGTTATATTCATAGTTTATTTTATGCTAGACAAAACGCTATATTTCACAAAATACAGCTATTTCTTTTATATTTTTTTTCTCGTTTTAGTTAGTGAGTTAAATATAAAAAGAACTGCTGTGTTTATAATACGTGCTGTGTGTACAAATATTAAAATAAAATTTACTACAATTTTATAAATAAAAATTAAGTAATTAAGATATCTAAATAAATAAAAAAACTTTTAAATTTAACTACACATAAAATTCAAACTGTATAAACTCTTCGTTTATACAAAAGTACTGGCCAATTACATCCTAGCAAATGGCCGGTAAGAAATATATTCATACAACATTTTTTCTTTTTCTTTTAGATTTGTTAATTTTGTTTTATATTATCCGTTTCTCCACAGACACCAACGGAAAATATTGTTATAATTTTATATATTTTATTAGTTATCTTAAATTCATTAATTATGGTAAATTCATGAAAGTTGTACAATCAGGCAAAATTGTTAAATTTTCCTTAACAAGTTGCGACCTTGATAGGACCTAGTATTAAAAATATAGTTCACATTATATATTATAATTAGCAACGAATCGTTTCAACAAAAAGATTTTATTATAACTGCAAAGAAGCAACAACTTCAACAACTTCAACTTAAGAATAAATTATTTGCAACAACGGTGTTGGGCATTTGATTTTAGTGGATTTGAAATCAAGGGTGCAGTGGTTCCAGATGGCTTCTAACGAGGGAAGTTGTCCGGTCCTTTTCCATTCGTGTATCCCAATTCCGTATTACTTTGCTTACTATGTATGAAAATAAGTATTTTGTTTTTTTTTTGTTTTAGAGTTATACGTGAGTACGCCATTTTCACTAGTGTTAAAATTTATTTTATTTAAAATTTAATATTCCTTAGACAACTAGACAACTAGAGATCATTTTAGCCAATTGGTAAAAGTTTAACGTTTGTAGCAATATGCTTACACCTAAAAAATCATATGTTTGAGATATTATTGTAGAGTATGCAAAATTCCTTTTTTTACTATCACCTTTTTATACTATCACTTTGTAAACCTTTTCTATCTACACATACAAGCGTTTTACGTATCGAATGCAAATCGAAATTGTTAACAATGTAATAAAATTATTCAGGAGTGACTGTGGTCTATACAAATAAAGCTATGCGGACTGTATGTAGCGCCAATCAATATGCCTTCAATCACCGATGTGTATACACTCCGAACTCAGCTATAATGACCTGCGGAGATAGCTATTCACAAACTAAGGATGACGGTACACTGATCAAAGTGGGTCATATTTAAAGTTTTCATCCTTGAATCCTATTCATGTTATTACAAAATAAAGCGCTACTACGATTTCTCGGGGCTCAGTCGACTCCTGGTTAAACGGTATCGAAAACCATGACCACACGGAAACTTATTTTTTTTTAATCGTACCATTCCTTGTATGGAATTCTGGTATTCAATAACACCCATATTGCGATAAAATTCTCATGTCAATAAAATTAAATTAGTTTTAAATAAATTACATTTCCCTTCAGTTTTTATACATATAATAATATGTAGTTTTAAATGCCTACTAAACTATCAACTCCTCAACTCGTGCTTTCAAAACCTCATCTTCTTCATAATTCTCTTAAGTTTCTAGTCGTGCAGGTCCGCTTCAGTGAAGGCGTACCTTTTAAGCTCTCGCAAGCAAAGTTACGATTGCTCTCATCTATCTACTCCACGTTAACTTTTAATTAATGCTGCCTTCGTGAAACTTGATATATTATTAGTATCGAATATCTTATTCAAACTATTTTTAACAAAGATATCTAACTCTCTTCATTCAACTTCATTTCAACGTCTTCGATTATAAAATTCTAATTTGTTAATTAAATTAGAATTTGTATTGGGATCAAATATGGCATCCGAGGTATCATTTTTATTTCTAGATTAGTTTTCCTTGTCCGTAAAATAATAATTGGTTGTGCAAAACATTCGCCCCTCTAAATTTAAATTTTAAAAAATCTTATTACGAACAAAAACAAAACAAGTGGAAAATATGTTGAAAGGAAAAGGAAATACAGCTTAACGCAATATTTGTCAATTATATTTGAAGTGTTTCATAAAACTTTTAACAACTAAAGTTAACAAAACGACATCATCATAATAAAGAAAATGTTTCGTTCTTTTATTGTGGTTTTAATAAAATTGTCATATTCCATAACTGGGCTTATGATAATTCTATTTTTAGTTAGGGAGTTTATAAATAAAGAGATATATGATATATGATAGACGTTTACTAGTGAAAATAATAATCTATAGTTCGATTCAATAAAATCACGATCACCTCATAGGCTGAGCAGTAACACAACAAACACTCATAAATTTAACATAGAGGATTAGGTAGAGATTACGAATATCCACTTAGCGCCATTCTGGAAAACCTCTTCTATTTCCATATATCTACGTATATATGCTGGTCGGTTCCGGGTACCCTTTATATGTCCTTTCTTTAGGCTATCATTAATTTGATCGATTTAGTTTTTCTAGGACGTCCTCTACTAACACTGCCATTAACTTTTGCAACATAGATTGCTTAGTACTATATAGTATTAACGCCAGTATTATGTAAGCTAATATATTCTTGAAGCGATTATGCTTATATTAATAACGTATTAATAAAGACACACAATACAAATAGCCATTGCTTAATGTTTAGAATGACATTTTTGTAAAACTTTTGTATTTAGATAGTTAAATTACTTTATTTCAATTACCAAATAAATAAAAATCGTACCTTCTTTCAGTACGTTTCGTCTTTCAAATTTAATCGTTCGTTTATGAAAATATAACACATACGTAATATATGTGTATAATTATTTATATTTGCCGGGCACCTACTTATATTAAGCTTGGATAGCAAATTAATAACCCGGTTTAAAAGCTTAAGGGCCTATGAAGAGGTCTTTGGCTTTTCAGGGATATTATATTAAGCCCCCGATGCCTCTATCGGCTTTTTACACGTCATCAATTTTGCCGCAAAGCATCCTCCATCTTCCTTAAAATGGAAATTTGACAAGCCAGTTTCGTTGAATAAGTATTTTGTAAATGTGGATTTGTTTTCATTATGATATTTTTTTTACGAAGTAAGTAATTATCACTGTTTTTTCTGAATTTATTTAGAATACAAGATTTAGGCTAAGTACAGCAGAGTTTTTTTAATACAAGAAAACTCATAAAACCCTCGATGTTAGTTTGCCATTGTAACCATCAACGGTTAGGGAAAGTGGCGCCTACATCATCAGCCAAAGCGCAGAAGTATAAATATCTATACTCTGCACTTAAATTCTGTGAGTGCCAGGTCCCCGGCAAAACCATTTTATTTATGCAACGACTTTTTCTCTTGCTGGCTCTTTGACTATTAAGTATCATATTAGTCTCATAGAATAATTCACATAATGTTGATAATTAATATACAAAATATTATACAGAATTATATACAGAATTATATACAGAATAATTTACAAAATATTGATGTGTTTGAAATCCACTGCCAAAAAAGGAACTTTGCTTGGAAATTAAAAATCACTTCTATTTAATGCTGCCTGGAAATCATTGCCAATAACAGAAATTAGATAACAATGTGTAAAACGGTAATGTAATCTATTTAATCATGATATTAACAGCACATTCATCACACACGAGAGTGATGTATGATCATTAGATAGGCGTACAAATTATATGAGTTTTAATATTTTGTTTTTATGTGATAAATCTGCCACTTCTGTTAGCACACATTAGTGATTAATTGATATCTCTTGAGAGCGTATTCTTCTAGAGAAATTTATGTCCTTTAGACTTTTAAATTATCAGACTTATGTAAGTAAAATTATTTCGTAGGATAAACACAACCAAGTAGGACAAGTGGACTCAAAGCAGCTGCGCTCATCTTATCCGTTTCTCTTAACCTTTGTCGTTCATCAGATAGGTTGCAAATTATCAGAGAAGATATATTAAAATTATTTTTCTCTGGACTGATCCCAAGTCCTATTGGAACTGAATTCGATTTTTTTTAACCGGCTTCAAAAAGGAAGATCAATTCGCTCGTAAAAAATCAATTTGTAATATTTTTGAAATATCAAACATTCGTTTGAGTTTTTTCAATTTTCAGAACTGTAAACGTTATTTCAATCTTCTTAGTACACGATTCCTCGCCAAAGACATGATAGATCACGATTCAACTCAATCTTAAGCCAATGAAATCAGTATAAAAAAATATGTTTTCTGCTGACAATACTACTATTTCTCAGCAGAACACTTCAACACTTCTAGAGATACACTTTTTGCCTCCACTATTTCTAAATATTGCTTTGATAGCGTTTCTTTTCAACATTTAGTACGAGTTTTTCTTCTTCTAGTGTAAAGAATTGGTTTACACGTTTCGGATATGTTACACGTTTGTATTGACATTTTAAATAACAAAGCGATATAAAATATTAAAATATTAAAATAATAATAATAAACTAATAATGTCACCTTGAAAAACAATCGATTGTCAAAATGTAGCAAAACGATAAGGCGATAATAAAATTTTAGTTATCTCTAGTCTCTTATTTTAAAAACTTGAGGCTTACTATTTGAAAGCATGTAACATCCTTTTAGTGGTAGGTGGATTGACGTTTGTATAGTTAAAAAAAAAACTTTCAATTTATTTCATGGTCAGCGTACTTCGATGAATTTGTCATTTAAAAATCATTTACTAAATAAAGCAAATGAGAAATCTCCAATGGCATAGAATTCAACTATACCCTTTTCAACAATATACACAAAGAGATTCCGTCGGAATGTGTACGTGCCAAGCTTTGCTCGAGTTGCCTTTGAGTTAGGCTATTTGTACGTCTTTTTGAACTACCACTTCATATCTTTTATTAAAATTTTATATCGTTCTTTTTATATAAAAAAAGCGGCAAACGAGTAAAATGTTATATGATCACCGCTACGTTTCAACATGCGCTAAATTTTGGGTAATGACACGTGGCTTGCACGTGTCATTAATCAAACGAGACGCAGAAGTATAAATGCCTCTCCTTCACGTCTGTGTTCTTTAAAGACATGATACTCCTCGGGCGAATCGAATTATTCCAGCAACAGCTGCTAAATTACTTTAATAGAAACTAGAATTTAATTTTAAAAAAGACTATATAAATACGAAACGAATGACTCATTCTTCAATATCAGTCCAGCTTTTTATGCTCTAGGATATCACATTAGAACGGATATACATACTCACATACATACAAAAATAATCCTACATCTCCTAAAAATACCCCTGTCAGTCGGGCAAAAATGATGACTTTAATGTAATTTTCTATCAGGCAACGTCAACAGTTGTACATTGTTATAAAGTATTGTACGAACACACGAGAGATATTTTCGACAAAATTTAAATTAATTTAAATTATTGATAAACTTTCACAATTTAAAATAAAAGGTTTTGTAATGTTAATTATTTTATCTGCGCTCGAGAACACAAATCAAGATCAAAGCGAGCGTTAGGTTTAAGTAATTAATATTAACGCATCAGATAATGGTAAGGGGTTTGAAGTCCCGAGGGTGTTTTCACTTACAGTGATACATTTGGGTAAATATCTACTGAGTTTGCATAGATGTATATGTATATGAAATATAGTACATATAGAATAATGTACGAAGTTATTGAAAGTGTATTTTTCTATATATTTTTAATATTTTCTTATGCCAAATTTTTCATTTTCATGTTAACAAATGTAAGCAACAAATATGGCTTATACACGGGAAAGTTATTTAACTTAATGACTTGATATCCGTAAACCGCGTCCTCGTTAATTGTTAATAAGTTAATACCTAAAAAAATTTAGTATTAATACTGTTTTATACTAACATTCTTCGGTTATTAATTTAAAGAAAATATTGTAAAAACAAAATTGAAAATATATAATTATTTATATATAGCTTTCAACGGCTCTGGCTAACCATGCCAGAGGGACGAGGAATAGCGCCACCAAAAAAACTGCTCGTTTATTTAACACCTTCTTGTAATTCCAGACTATACTTTCCAATAAATACTGAAGGAACAGTTATTAATGAGATGTTGCAAAGGTAAACACGATTTTAATAAGGTGTAAACTAGTTTAACATAATAAAGTCAGCTCATTCTTTGCTGTTATTTGCTTATTTTACAGTATCACAATGTTCGAATTAATTTTGGCGCGGCGAGACTTTATTCTAGCTAGACTTCATAACATTTTTTTACGATGTAAACATTGGTTAAAAGTTAAATATATTAAAAATATATAAACACTAAAATTTCCAATTTCAGTATTATTTTTTTTTTGCAAGTTACGACCTTTTCATTTATTAAATTATATTGTTCGTTCAAATAATCTATAATAACCAATTTAGACAATGGGCAGTGCATACAATATCTAAAACGATTTCAATTTTCATGCAAAGTACAAGTCTAGAATTGTAGATGATTTAATTATACTAAATCGCGTTAATACATACTTACAAATAAATCACTTTACTTATAATACGTTTTTTACTCATAAAAATTTTCTTCGTCATATAAATAATTATTTCATTATTTATTTTTCAAATATTGCAAAGAATCTTCAAAAATTCTTATTCTACGTTCCACTGCCAAGCGATTCTAATTTTCGATTGTGTATGAAAGTATTTATTTTCCCAAATAACAAAAAATCTGTCATTGGTTATACGTAACGTAGATGACCCGTCAGGTGCTTTAAATTACCTCACAAAAGCGTCGAGTGGTATGCGATGGACATTTAAAGTGTATGGTAGGATACAAACGCGTGATAAACGACACTGTATTCGATGTATTTATGAAATCGCCACCAAAAGTCCAGGACTGATTGAATGCAACTGTAATCATGGATATTTTTTATACAATATTTTGCCATCTCTCCTGAACCTTATAAACTCATAACACATGTGATATCTTGAATAAGGCGACGAAATCTATATTTAGTTTATTTTAATCAATAATTAAAAATATTTCAAATATTTCATTTTTGTCGTCTGTATAAATTTAAAATTAAGAACTTAAGTATGACTTAAACGACTATTTAGTTTCAGGAATTTAAGAGGTGACAACAAGACACTGTTTGGCTTTATCCAAAATACTAACTTTATTGAACTTAGTCGTAAGCCTTTGTGAATAGTTAAGCCCACCTACAAGATATTTTGACCAAACAATTTTACATGGCATTAAGCGAAAAGACAAGTTATCACTTCATAATGCGAACGATCTAAGCAATCTTTCATTGAACACACGCCAAGATATAAAGTATTGTGTACTTTTTTTTCGCTACATATGTAAATATCGTAGCGCATATCTATGCTTTTACGTAAGCACACTTCAGCAGAAGAACGAGCTATCGCTGTTAAAGTTGGTAGGTACACTCTAATTACCCACAGAAAGGAAGACATTGGCAAAACAAAAATGCATATTCCTCGTGGAAGACAGGTAGAAGTATTCTGCGTTTCGTCTGAGGAGTGAGGTGCCGAAGGCTTAATTTTAGTCATCTTCCCCTTCCCATCCTATTCTTACAAGGAAAGGTTGGGAAGGGAATCAGGATTTTATGGTGAAGGGGATGGATAGAATAATGAAATATCTATTGTTCTGTCTGTACTTTGTCTATTAAAAGTAAGCAACGCATCTGCAACGCGCAATTGCTTATTACAAATGTCTATGGGTAGCAATCACTTAGGTGACCGTTTGCTTATTCACCTTCTAGTACAAAAAAAAACTAGATAACCATAAAATGATGAAATGAGTTAGGTATTGCGGTATAGTGTGAGAAAGGATATTGACATAGTTATCTTAGTGATAATATGTCCTTATAATTTACTTAATTTTACTAACAAGTTACTGTATTCCCCAGGTCTCACTGCGCAGTCGGAAAGTAAGCTACACATTTTGAACTAAGCATGTTTCGAGTAGCCTTTCGAAATACTCAAATACACAGACTGTTTATAGCAATAACTATATATAAACCTTCATTCACTTAGAACGTTATTTTACTTATATAGAATTTAGCAGGAAACTCCTTTAGTTTAGTACAAAAGTTGTATTTCTAATACACTTAGTAGCAAATCGATACGGCGGAACGGTGTGTTTATCGAGTTAACCCATCGTTGTTCCAGTTTATAAGAAATTGATGGTGAATCTTAAAATACGTATTGTCGTTTGCAACTAAGTGTATTATTCTTCTTAGACATTTACACGGACTGACCCTTCTTATTTTCCAATTCATCACACATTTTCAGCATGATGTAGATCATCGAACGTTAGATAAAATTCAATTTTCATTTACTTTCCTTCCGGAAACTTAGTAAAATAACACACGAGGTTTTTTCTTATACACATAAGTAGTTAAATATTTCATACACTTCACAAAATACTAATAAAACAATTTAGTCTACTGCGAAGTTTTAGAAATGTAATTAGACAAGGATGAATTAAAGTGAAATAAAATTAATTTTAAGATCGAACATACTTCTAATGGTAAGTTCTTTAGATGGTACTAAGACATGTGTACAAAATTGCGTTTACAAACTCAACTCTAATTGTTTGGTACGCCTACGCAGATAAACGCACGGAGCCTGTCACAACTACAAGAATGAAATGCCCGCCTTTACCTCATAAGTCCTATGTAATTGCCTGTTAAAATAAACAGTAATATTTTACAAATATATCGAAATACTTTGTCATTTTTTATTCTATATAGTTAATAGCTTTATGATGATTAATAATTATGGGAACTAGAACTTAGATAAAAGCATACACAATTATCTTTTATCGTCATGTCTTGTAATTTAAAATAGACATTTTACTGGTTGAATGAATATGACAAGATATAGAATCAAGAAAATAAACGTGAGAAGATATAAGTGGTATGTGTAAATGATAAATAAAAATTCAAAATTCAAGATCTATAGAGATCTCACATCTTGGTTACATCTTGGCATACATCTTGGTCATACAATAACATATATTAATATAAATTTAAATGTATATTATATAGTATGTATGTAATATAATATATAATATATTATCATCATCTACAGGAAGAACTGAGACCTTTTTTTTGATATATTAATATTAAACAGATATGAGATATTAATATTTAAAACAGGATGGGTTAGGGAAAAGAAATCTATATTTTTCGTGAATTTCAAGAATTTATTTAATATATTTTGGGTTGTGCAATTTGGGTCAAATGTGAACCGCTTTGTTTTTGAAATTTGTTGCCGTTTTACGGGTAGCTTTATAATGCCTCTCTAATAGAAATCTTGGTCCCTATTGGCGAAAAATTTTAGTAATTGATTTTCACAATTTCTTAACACTTTCACAATTATGCCAATTTCTTAACAATAATAGTTATTACGAGTCGCTTCCATGTAGCCAAACACTAAATTCGAATCTCTACTGTCAACAGCTGAACCGTCGTTTCTAGCTAGCGAGTGACTAGATAATTTGCCGATAAAAAGACGTCGCATTCTATCAAGACAACACACGTTTATATGTGCCTCGCCAGAAACTCCGGGTTCTTGTTTGGCAAGTTTTTACGCATCTACCATATAGCCTGGACGTAATACTAACCGATTACTATCTTATTCTTGCATTTCAGAACTTCCTTAGTGATAAAAAATTGGAACCGAGAGAAGACCGAGAAGACGTCCATGAAAGAGCCACCATGATGCTATTTTGAAAATCGCAACAACTTAACGAACATAATGATACATGATCGGATACGATGACCATACGAGTATGATAAATAAAGTCTTGAAGTTCACGTAAAAATAATGGATATCTTTTTCCCCTGCCCATTATTTAATAAATTACTATCAATAAATTCATTTAGAAATTACTTTTCACTAACGAATTAACATGTTAGACGCATTTATGTAACAGAAGCTTGAAATCTACAAAATAGTAGAATTTATCAAAAACAAAGAATCATAAAAATATGTCGAACGCAGTTGTTACACTAAATGTTCCACATGTCAGCACTCGAAACAGAAACGTTGAAGTTATTGCGAACCGTTGACATTTTAAAATTTCGATTTGTCTATCTTGTTTATAGCTAGCTATCTTATACATTATAAAACACATCTATATTTTAAAATAAAAATAAAAATAAATTAGATCTGTGGAAAAACCAACACTAAAAAGCAATATTAAAACTAAAATTTGTTAAAAAAAATAAAATTATACCCAACAAATTATCGGTTTTATCGAATTATATTTTAAACTTTCTAATAATCATATCGTTATGAATATTAAAAATGTACAAAAAAAAATGTTTTTACGTCTATTTTAGTCGGCTTTTATCAGCTTTTTAATTCCATATAAGCTCTCCTATACTAGAGACAATCTTAGTTATTTTGTTAATACTTACAAACCACAGATATACGTGAATAATTTTATCCTGGATATGAACAAAAATAATTTTTAATCCAGTCTGTCATAAGCCACAGAAAATTAACACATTCAACATTTGTGGTTTTAAAACGAGTCGTCTAATTCATGGCTTCATTTCAAGCATCGGGTCGAACCCTTTTTCAAATTTACGACGCAATTAAACGCGTTCTTGTATAATTTTCCTAACAATTTTTACGACTTTAATGAATAGCGATGTTGTTTTATTTTGAACTTATTAGGTTTTTCCCGAAAACAGAATCCTTAATTTACTATAGCGCGTCTGTTAAACAAAATGAATGGGCCCCATTTATTTTAATAACTGTCATAAAGGGCTAATTTTTACACAATAAAATAATTAGATACCTACTCCGGTGACCTTTCTAGAACAAACGATTTAACTATTGCAATGTGTTTACTGAGACCATGAGTACAACAAGTAATACTTAATTTAAAAAAACGTCTATATCATTATCGCCATTCTTCGAAATATTAACTGTGATACCGCGGAGAAGAATACGAAACTTATGACTTCAAAATCGGTCAAGCTGTTCATTGGTTACAATAGAAAGGATTACATACTTCATATATATACATACATACGCGCGAACAACATTAACCATGTGCTAAGTCAGTTGGGTAATGCTTTAATGGATTCTGTCATTTTGATTTTTCAACAAGTTATCCTCTTCCAGTAGCAGATACAAGTTTTAAGTAAATAAAAATATTGAGAAAACCCGCACAATGAACACGATCAAGGAAACACAAACATAAGCACAAACTTATTGTGATTTTTAGTTTCATATCGTATTATATGTATGTATATATTCGTATATATTTCAAATTAGTCGTATATATTTTAGACTTCACGACCTATTATATATAGAATTATACCTATTTCATAAAATAAGTAATTGGAAGTTTTCAACAATCTATATTTTTACTTTTTGACTCAATTAAAACTATTATCAAACAAAGCCGCAAACTAAAATTATTTTATAAAATCTATGCTGATTATTAATTATGAAATTACTAGCAAACCGCTTGGCCAATGTGTGTGCAAATAACGTTTACATAACAGTATTTATGTCATTATTTTTTTTAATTTATTTTAGTTTTGATATTCCATAAGTACGATTTTATCTTGGCACAGTAACTGGGGTGGCGGAATCACTAACAAAATTTGGCACCATAAAAGCCCATTGACATTTAAACTGATGTAATAAACCGATTCAATCCCCGAGCTGGAAGCAACAACTGGTCACACTTTTTCAAATGTAAACTTTATAAAATGTGGCTTAGAGGTTGGGTTTAAATTTTTTGAATCGAATATTTTAATTCTCATCATCAAACGTTGAGTATTATTAAGAAGACTTGTTAAAAATTAAAAAGACTGACCGGTTGGCGCAGTGGCAAGACACTTTCCTGCCGCGCCGTAGGTCGTGGGTTCGATTCCCACCCAAGACAAACATTTGTGTGCATGAACAGGTCTGTTTGTCTTGTGTCTGGATGTAAAGACCACCGGAGGACGGGCAGCAGCGTCCTTTTCTTAGTACGGTGAAACATACTGCGATCGCCAACCCGCCTGCCAAGCGTGGCGATTATGGCACATTTCCCCCCAATGATATTATCAATGGGGGAGGCCTATGTCCAGCAGTGGACGATCATAGGCTGAGGTGGTGGTGGTGGTGGTGGTTAAAAACTATATTTCTTTTCCTTCTTCTTGCAGTGCTATATCTCCTTATAGAAGTTATCTATTATTAAGAGTCGCTAACGTTTTCTCACTACCTTAAAGCTGTCTCTTCTGCTGAAGCATACGAGTTGAAAAGAGAAAACGAGTTTGTTTTATGATGACTAAATCAACGCTTCATCGCAATCTCACCCGATGTTAAGTGGTGTTGTGGTCGAAAACTGGTACTACTGGTACATACTAGTTTAGTTATAGTCGAGTCTAATAATAATAGAGCCTTACTTTTCAAGAGAGCCAAGTATGCATTTGAATAAAAATTCTATCATACAGCATTCAAGCGCTCGAAGTTTCAATAGTTTCAATAGCTGTTACGAAGTAGAAGCGAACAAATAACAGCTTTTCCCAATAAGAGGCTTTCACTGTTTTGTTTTCGTTAAACACTCTCAACAATCATCGTAAAGAAAACCATTAAAAGTTTTTTTTAGTACAGTAAACTAAACTTTTTACGAGCTTTTTAAATATAACGTGAAATATATTTTAAATGTTTTACCCATATTTTTGTTTGTAATATTTAATATAACATAGATTCACACCTAATAGAATAAAATGTAATAATATCAGTGTTCAAAATTTAGCCCATAAACAAATTCTTGAATGTGAAAACTTCAATAGTATTATGCAATAATCTTCGAAATTTATTTGACGTAGAAGCTTACGCTGACTAAAACTGATATAAAGGAATAGTTGAAACATCAAAAATATATATTACAAAGTTTTGGGGCTTTTTGAACATTCCTTAGCAGAGAAGTATACCACGGACGAATTAACTTAAAAAAAATTGCCTAACAATTGACTTCAGACTCACAACTCAATGATGTTTGTGCATTTAATAAAAAATATTACTGTGTTATTTTAATTTTCGTCACAAAACCAAGTAAAATACCCCATTCGTATCTCAACAAATCTTAAACTAGCATGCAGAATGAGAACAAACAAAATTAAACCCAAAATTGCCATCGTTCAATTGTTTCAACGAATACATAACCTCAAATTTCTTCAAATTGGTTTTTCTTGAAAAAAAAAATGCAAAATCAGAAACAGAATGTTCAAGAAATAGAAACAAACGAACCACGTACACGTTACATATGTTACACTCTCTGTGACCCTAAATTGTCGTTTAATCCAACAAATGATGAGTACGCTCATTTGTTGGATTGATTCTAAGGACAGTTAGATACACCTGGATAAGCTCACGTCTATAGTTAATTTGAATATCGTACGTGTATCATTTTGAATAAATTTCGCTCACATTATCCACACAAAAAGTAAAAGATTTCAGTAGTATACAGTTAACACATTACGGTAGTAAAACAAAATATATACATAGACATTGAAAATATAGGGAATAAATAAATCTTGGAAATAAAACACTACATTATTGTATATTCGGTCGTCACTTGAACTGCACTTCTGCAATTCTGTGAATAGCAGTTGTATTACAAAGCAGTTAGTTTTAGCTGTCTTTGGAGTTAAAGAAAAAAATATGTTATAAATCGTTATAGCTATTTTTAGGATTGAATGATCTTTTATTTTTTATTGTACATTTTTATCTCACACTTCTGTATGTTATTGTCAATTTATTTTACAAATACTTTTCTGATTAAAATGTAAAATATATATACATATGTGTCTAGTAAAATTTAATTAAAAAGAAGGGAAATGTTTATCGCACCTTGTAAAGTACAAGTAAAACCCTGAGGGTATAAATTACAAAAGAATGCCTTTGTATAATATACATTTACAATTAAGGTTGTAATATTTTTTTGCGTTCGAGTACGCTTGCAGAGAGACTCATAGAGATATACCCTAACGAATTCCCGAAACAGAAATGCTTTAATTGCGAGCAGGAAGCGGGGGCGCATGGTCGAATGAACGTCAATATACACGTGAAATTGAAAATTTTCAAGCATTCTGCATTCGCCAGCTTCGGCCTCAATGTTTAACGGGTGTGAAATACTAGGTATTTCGTAAAACAGAACTGAGCTTGAAACGTGTTATAATATTTCACCCGTTAGTATTAATCGTGTCTACCTTAAATATTATTTATATGTAATATTATTTATATATTTATTATGGACTTCCTAAAGAGAGATGATTTACAAGTTTTTATTAAACAGCTAAACGGAGCATGCGTTGCAATGCCAAGTAAAATATAAAAATTAATAAAAAGTCACAGCCTTCAAAAAAAATGCGTTAATTGGAACTAGTAATTATTTATACTTTTATATAAATTTATAATTTAACTGTGTTATGTAAATTTTAATAATAAAGCAGTTCCAATGTCTATAGAATCACAAACTCCAATAAAAGTTCCACGAATCACACTTTTCTATTTATCTTTTAAAGTTCGCTCGCAAACTTTCTTGTAAGGGCGATATGGATGGAGTGATTTATTAATGTACGTTTCGTTTTATTACATGAAAACTTAAGTTCGGCCTCTTGAGTAATTTCATTTTTCTTTTAATAAGCAAACAATTTTTGATTTAGTTGTAACTCCTATTTGTGTACAGGCACAAATAGATAAGGATATAGTAGTATAGTAGTTTCAATGTACTTTTGACCTTTCCAAAGTTAAAAATAACACAAATGACTCTCTAAACTTAGTTGTTAAAGGGATTGTCATCAGTAGTTTTTCTAAACATTTAAACTAATATAATAATGATAATTAAAGATATTTTAACGTCTGCTCGTTAATTTTTGATTCAATGCATTATTATTAATACTGAGACCTTCGTGTTAACACTAATAATTTCGTTTTATGTATTTTATATTATATCTCATATCATAATTTTCCTGGCAGCTGTTCATACTTGCTCGTGTTAATATATTTAATTATAAACAGACACAGATTACGTTCCGAAATTTGAGATATCATAATAACGATCTGTTAAATAAATTGAATTACCGTTTTTACCCGACTGATAGAGCGGTAACATTTTTCGGAAGTATCTGCATATGTCTATTTTCGTTCCATTGTGACCTTCTGTAGCCTTAACGGTTTGACCGATTTTTAAGAGTAAAGTTTCATTCGATTTGTATTCTATCATAGGAGTGCAATAAAATATAGTCAGTCGGGTTTATTGGTTTTTAAATTAATGATTGCAAATAATGTAATTATTATTATTAATATGTTAATTATTAAAAATAATATTAATATAGTACAATAACTACGTAAAAAACACCGTGTCACAACTCTATGGTTGAGATCGCTATACATGATCGAGGTGGTTCTTTGCTTATACTAATGAGATAGAAGATAGAATCACCTCCTATTATATTTTCATCTTTATAAACTTGAAAGAAAACGATAATCGCTTGTTTTTTATTTCCATCCAAACTGTGTTTACAAAACGTTGAAAGTTTTAATATTTGCAAATCTTTCTGATGTCTCAAATAAATAAATGAAAATGTAATTGTAAGAGTAGTATTAATAAAAATTCATACTAATATCCCAATTATATGCGATTGTTTTGTAACACGAAGAAACTTAATAAATTTTGTCAATACGTTGCATTTGTAAGGGCTTGTTTTAGGTGAGCAACGTAACGCGACCTAATACATGATATGAAATCCCGTCGCATCGCATCGCGCTGTCATTGCTGACGTTTTCCTCAAAAACAAGCAAACCATTGTCGCTTCCACTGTACGGACTGATACGATATATTGCCGGAGTCAAATATCATTTGTCTTTTGGGACAAATTTTGTTAGAGCTTCCTTACTTCGATTTTCTGCCTCTTTGCCTTTTTTGATATGATTTACGAAAATCAATAGAGTTGGCCAAAGCATTGATTGTACTGTACGCAATTATAATATAATCATACTTTAAGATATAAAAAAGATTGACCATAAGATGTCTAAAATTACACTTTTACCAAACCTTATTTTAGCGAACGTGTAATGTATAACACACTCTTTGCTTATTTCTCTGGGCCCATATTAAATCTAAAATATATAGTGGTTATCGCTATACTTCAAATGAGTCCCTAGCTCTTTTAACACCTTCTTTAAAATATTCAAACCTCATGGAATAATACAACTCTTCGGTATTTCGAAATCAATTCAACTTAGGGTCCTTCAAGAAGAGAGCGTCCTTCGTTAAGAACACCGCATCTGCACTTCACCTGGTGTTGTAAATATTCATGGGCATTGGAGATCACCTAAACGATCCGCTGCTTTTTTGCCGCGTTATCCTATAAATATACAGATTTGTATCAACTAAAAGTTACAAATACACCAAATGACACCATAATAATTATAAAATATTGTACTTTTACAAAAAAGAAAACAATTTATAATCAAATTACCCAAAATCTATATATAATAAATAGTTGATGCTACTGAGGTTAAATTATATCTTACCAGCTATTTGTGGCTGAATCAATATTGTACATTAATAAAAAAAACATAGGTTTTGTTACTATTACATAGTTTATACAGATTAGGTAAAAACTTTGACAGTGGTAGAGTCCGCAAAAACATCATCATTTGCACGAATGATTTGCTTGACCGGTTTTCACCAGTTTTCACCGTTTACCACAAACGTATAGAAGATAGCCATGTAGTAGAAGTTTTCTGGGTTTCGTCCGATGTGTGAGGTACCGGAGGCTTAAATTTAGTCCTCTTTCCCACACTTTTCTAATAAGGGAAATATGGGAATAGAAAGAGGATTTGACAGGGAAGGGTTGGATAGGAAAAGGAATTTTAAATTTTGCTGTCTATCTCCTCTGTCTATTAAATATAGGCAACCTATCTGCAACTCGCAAATGCTTATTGCAGATACCTATGCGGTCACTCAGGTACCGCTTGGTCGTTGACTCGACCCTCCGTTTCAGGGATGTACATTATTCTTACTTCATTACTTTTGCATGACACTTTTAGACATTAACCTACTAGTTCACACGTTACACATTATACAAGTAATTTCCGCTATTCAAATTAATAGAAGAATAGCCTCATTTCATGTCATCTTTGTATTGGGTTCTAGGAAGAACACAAACCCGATGAGAAGTAATAATATAATAATAATCATATTCTAGGACATTACTCACATATGGCCATCTGATCCCAAACTAAGCAGAGCTTGTACTATGGAACCAGATAACCGATATACTTCATCATATTAATACTTTTCTTTTATAAATGCATACTTATATAGAGAATTACACCCAGACACAAGACAAACAGAAATGTTCATGCATACAGATGTTTGTCCTGGGTTGGATTCAAACCCACTACCTGCGGTGTTAGAGGCAATTATCTTACCACTGCGCTATCAGAAGTATTAAAATATTTTGTAAATAATACAAAAACTTAAAACAAAGTATTCGCAGCATCAAATTCTACATACAACATCCCAATTATAAAACGCAGAGCGAAACTCACAGTCCAATAACTACCGATGTACACGTAAAAATGTTAACGATTTTACACCGAGTTGCATTTATACGCTATACGTTTTTTTGCAGCAATTTTAATTTATTGTCAACATGCAAAAACATACATTTGTGTTAAAATAAAACAAGCTTTTATTCGTTAATTGTTTCAAATATTACAAAGTGACTTTGTCGACATAAAAAAGAAGAAAAGATATTAAGCACCCGTAACCGACACGCATATATGCATAGATATGAATATGGAAGAGACGAAAGAGGTATGCCAGGACCGCGGCAAATGGAGATCCTTAATATCTGCATATCCCTTCTGAGTTAACTTTGTGTACATGGAACGCATGTTCAGTTGAAATGGTCGGCTTATAAAAGCTATTAAACGATGAATTAATGCAGGAAAAAATGAAATAGGACAGATTAACTAGAATGTATCTATGAAGGCGCATACAAAATAATGTTAAAACATCACATTTATGAATTTTGTGATAAGGACTAATTCGGTATTGAATTAGTCTTTATCACAAAATTCATAAATATGATTTTTTCACATTATTTATTTCTTTAGGTATTATATAAACCAAAAAGAAAAAGAAGAAAAGATGGAACTTTAACTACCTAGGGTCCGCAAGACGGTATCTTGTTACTTAAACTCCGTCATTCCCTCAAGACCGGACCACAATTCATGTCCAGAGATAAGATACAGAAAAAACTTAGATTTGAATTTTTATTCTTACCTTATTTTAGAAACTTTAGTTTTTTTGTTACATTTCATCCCTTAAAACATCAAAACCATTCACACATAAAAAAATTACGTATTAATAAATTGAATTCGCATTTCTTTTATATGAGTCGTTAGTGATTAAAATTAAAAAAATATGCATACACTTTCGTAATCAAAAGGGGTCGGCAGAGATTATAGAGTTTCATATTAATAAACCTTTTGCTAGGTTTATTATGTAATTCTCATGACAATAAAATAGAACTATACTTTTACGTCAGAACATCAATAAAACAAAATCATATTGTATGGACTAATCTTTGCGATTTTCCAAACATTTGTCATATTATTTGTCTGCTCTTCAAGATACACATTTACGCTTCAGCGAGCACCTGAGAACAACACAATAATTCAATCACGCAATCGGATTGGTTTCTTTTGCTTTTAGGCTTAAGATTTTGGTGCGTGAGATTGGAGAAGCAATCTGTTAAGTTTTGTTGTATGTATGAGTAATTTGACAACAAATAATGTTAAAAAGTACTGAACCAAACACTAGGTACACATTTAAAAATATATTATAATTTGATTACCTTTACATTACGTTAGAAGTTAAAAAACTGTAACATCGTTTCGATGTTTAAAAATCGCAAAATATTTATTCGGTTGCGTTCAGTTTTGGAAATATAGGATAGTTTTGAACATATCCTACCTATACGGTTAAGAAACATAGTAGTTTATTACAACTATAAATACTGTCAGATTACTTTAAAGTAGGGTACACAACACAGCATATCCGTTAGCTATTACGATCAAACTAACTTTAATACAAGTCGTGGGTTATCACGACGAAACAAATATAAAGGTGCGATTACATTTATGCAGAAATAATTTAAAAAAAATAGGTAGAATGAATGCACTTGTCATATACAACATAGACATAGACTCTTATATAAACATATTTAATTAATCCTAATTTTTTGTCAGAGTCTGACATCAACTGTTTCAATGTAGCGTTGTTCGGATGTCGTTCCAATTAGAAGTTAAGAAATATCGCTTTTAATGTACTTTTGCTAGTTTATTCAAATAAATAAATAAAAATTAACTGATATGCAACTAAACATTTTGATATATTCTTGTATAATTTATGTAAACGTTCAAATAACACAAAACATATATTTTGTAAGTTCCAAATGTTATCTTTACACGATCCATTTATCTCATATATGTAATGTGTATTTGTGATACAAAGGCTTTAGGCAAGCGATTAAAATGGTCTTTCAAATATTAGTTATTTATGTTAGTGAAGTCATTGGTTTGTTTATTAAATATTTTTTTTATATTAACTCTCTTTCTTCTTCTCTTTAAATTTAAATATATACTCTTTAGAGTATTATATCGTGTATGGCAACTCCGCTTTGCAACGCTTTAATGAAAACACACCCTAATAACACGAGCGTTGCTCGGTGCACGAGGTCGTTGCAGATCCTATTAAGCATGTTATTCCACGGTTAAACGTGATTTTGTTACTTCAGTTATAAAGTTTGCTGCTACTATTTCTAAACCGCAATAACTCTTAAAATCATAGTCCAAGTGTGAAACTATAAATAAATAAATGAGAAACGTACAAATAGAAAAGTTTGTTTTCAATTTCTACATTTGAATCTTCTTTTTTATGTATAAAATATGTATTCAATGCTTATGTTTTTCACAATATTTCTTTAATCATCGAATAAAAGGGTTCGAATAAAAACAACAAATGATTTTATCCTATTTTTTTCCAATGTATCGTATTCTTTTTGGCATTACAATTTTCCTGAAGTCCACTTTTCGAAGAAATCTCTACACTCATTTGGCTTCAAATACTAATAGTATTTCAGATGTCAATGTGTAGGGGTTAGGTGAACGCTCGCTCGTTTGCCACCTTCTTGTAAAAAGAAAACATGATTGTTTAGATAAAAAATAAAACATATCTTCTCCCGACAACGGATTAACTACCAAAGCGCCTTCTGCCAGTAAAGATAGTATCCTGACACTGTTTTATTAGGTCACGCGATCGCGTGCCGGCCGTCCCGTTGATTTAGTCCTTGACATTGTATTTTCGAGAGGATTGTTATACTCCCTACTCCACTCACAAAATGTGCAACATAAGGTATTAACTACGTAAATAAGTTATCTATTCCATTTGAACCGTTCCCGGAACGCCTCTCTCGCTTCTTATGTATCCATATTATATCTACGTATAAATACACTCATTTATATGTACGTTTTTTTATTATATACAGAATATATTATTTACAGAATTGAGCATTTGCAAACGTATATATAAATACCTTAATGGACACATTGTTTATTAAACTAATATTTAATAATAAAAAAAAACAGTAAGCCCGACTGACTGCCCGAGACTAAAACACTCCGAGGAAAAATAAAAATCGAATGGCACCTCACTCTTTAAAATCAATCCAGTCAATTTAAACTCTAGGTGACAATTAACGTGTGTACATACATACCCAAAAAAAAATCTCGTCAAAAGGATAAACCTCCTATTAGTCGGGCAATAACTCGGGTACACTATTTGTCTTTCGTTTGAACGCGCTATTATAAAATCAAGAAACAAAACGTCCTCTTACTCAGGAAGAATATAATTTGTCCTAAATACTGATATGAAACATCTTATGCGGCAAGTAAGGCCGTTGTTGGCGACCGACTGGCACTGCTAATGCGTCGACAGAATAGTATGAAACATTTATTACGATGTGGTGACGCGTCACCTTGTTATGTCGTATTTTGTATTAAATTAATATGATTTTTTTTAATAAACAATCACTCATTTTTCATAATGCTATGTTAAAAAGTAATATTTAAACTTTAAAGTATACCCAAATCGGCGTCACACTGTTTTGGAAGTATCTTTAACATTTTTGATTTATAACAGTTTAAAGATATAATCATAGTGTTTCTTATTATCAAGGGCATCAGATATTACACATCATATGCGACTACAGCGGTTCACTCATTTCTTTTATTGGCGTAAATACACATCTGAATTATAAAACGACAGTTATATTTCCAAAACGATTTAATTATTTTATCAAGTCAATGTGGAAATCGTTCCTACTGATAACAATTTCGATGAATTCGAATTAAATGCTTAAGTCATAACCACTTTCAATTTGAGGAAAGTATCTAAGCTATCTGTCCGATAGCGGCTATTATTTGTATCTTAGTATGGCCTATTTGCGGTAAGATTTTCTTCTTCTTTCCAGAAATTATCCGATAGTTATTACCTTTAGATTCTGCTTGGTAAAAACCTCATTTAAAAGCTGCACCAACAGCAAACACTTCTATTCCTTCCTAGTTAGCACAAAAGCAATTAAATCGGACTTTAAATTCATGAAAGCTGTTAAAATTAAAAAGACCTTTAGTAACATTTCCGCCTGCTACGGTGAAGATTGCGGACTCACAATTTCCTTCTAAAATTACTTGACAGAGCTGTTTTCGGAATCAGAAGCATTCCAAGTAAGCTTTATGTCTTAGGAAAACTTTTCATTAGTATAATTATTATATATGAATATATTTATTTGAAAAGCCGAAATTTAGCGCTTATATGTATAAATCTAAAGCTGATATATCTTTACGACTTTCCGCCAAGGGTAGGTACGTTCGTAACAAGTATTATTACTATAATATTTTTACATTCATCGTCTAGTGAACTGAATTTAGTTCCAAACAATATCTTCTACATTATATATGAGCAATGCACGAGCAGGCCTGTGACAATAAAATTTCCAACGTGCCACACGCGATTGCGTGTTTAGTGGACCAGATCTCACTTTGACAATGTTCCAAGTAAATTTACAATAAGCTGACCCTGTCAACAACGCCAAAGCTGTAAATTTAAACGTGTAACATGTAAATAAGTTATCATTTATTAACCGACTTCAAAAAAGGAAGGACGTTCTTAATTTGCTTGTATTCTTGTTTTGTTAGTTACCGTTGAACTTTGTCGTTTATGGACCGATTTAATTTATTAATTTTCTTGTTGAAAAGGAGACATTCGGTAGTGCCTAAAAGGCGTTGAATATCCTTTAACATAATAATAATTTAAATCATAAATAATTATTTTGAACCCTGGGTTCCGAAGATGATAAAAATTTAGGACAAGCCCTGTTCGGATTTAATGGATTTATAATGAGTCGTACTGAGGTTATAAATGCCTTAATGATATAAATAAAAGAATATAAAATCAAGACGGTTTTGTTTTTAAAAGATTTATATACTTTTTTCTAAGAACGAAATGGTAAGCACCACTTACGCTTCATGTTATGTAATTATTCCTTTGGCATGTGATTGCATACGATGCCCGATTGAAATTAACAAACGATGGTATTTTCATTATTGTATTTCCTCTTACTCTCTAATCATAATTTTTTTTGTTTCTACACGCATGATAAGCATTTTCCTCAAATGCAGAACACATCTGCACACTCAGGTCTCTTGCAATCTCTTTCTAGGAGATTGAAGAAAGATGCAATCAGGAAAAATTACCTTAAGCATACACCTGATATTTACATAAGTCTCTATCTCAAAGCGATTCTCATACGCCACATATTTTCCAGAGTTTATTATAACTGAAAAGAATAATAATATATTTAAATGAACATTTAACATTATTATACTACTTTAATTTATAAACGATGCTGCTACAATATAAATAGAGGGCAACTACTTTAGAAGCCGCTACCAAAACTTGCACAGAAAAATTATGTTTAAAAATTTCAGGCGCTATTGTTAAAAGCTGCAACTCTGTGATAACGATTTTTCTAGAATAAATTGCACAAAAGCATAATGTATGCATACTAATATATTCCCTTCAATTTTACTATATTACATACACCACATATTGTGTATATACTCATATTGAGAGTTGTGTTTTTAAAACTAATATTAAGAAAAAATCTTTATATCAAAACAAGAAAAACTACTCACAATCTTTACCTAGTCGAATGAATAGATACGTACTATGTAGATGTTACAGATTACTATTTTGCATTATTCTCACAACCATACTATAGATTATAACGATTTGTTAAGAATGTACGAGTACCATCGCCTAGAGCACCAGTTAAGAATGTCATTAGTTTTAACAATATACAATGTTTATTCTCTTCCCATCTCAAAAACTGAAGCATATGTTCTATACGATCGGATCAGAAGTTCAAATTGTATTAAGCTAATACGAATACATTTTTACTTTTCGACGTCAACTTCTTGAATTATTATAATGAAGGGTAAAATGCTGTATGCTTGCCAATTGCTGTATACTTAACATTTTATTGATTTCAAAGAGAAATCGATTGTCCCCGACTGGTTTAAAACCCGTGAGAGTTTATTTTAATTTTTCTAAAGTTCAATAAAAATATGTAGTAAATAATATTGCTGAAATCAGTTTTCTTTGTTTATTTCAAAGACTCTGTTTACTTCTGAATACAGCCACCCGACTCGTATTGAAAATAAATAGAATTATGTTTGTATTTCATCAGCATTCACATCCCTTGAGTGCACACCAGAGAGTTTAATCATTCGCTAGTTTTCGTTATTGCTTGTTTGTGTAACCTCATGAACAACTACTTACATATAACTTACATATAACTTACATATACTTACATATAACTTATATATACTTACATATAACTTACATATACTTACATATAACTTATAATAAAAACGAAAATATTATTCGAAAGAGAATTTTGTTTAGAATTGAGAACACATTTTTTTAATTGAAGTAATGTGAGATATATGTGGAAAAATCAAAAAGAAATCAACATGTTTTGCTTTTTTTATTAAAGATTTTTATTGTCCTTTCCCTGGTAAATTTCCTCACTTATCGTCTCACTTTGACTAGATAGGCAAAATCTTCATCATTCTTGTCACAACATCCTCTTTCAAACCTTACATTTCCCTTCTGACATTATTTCTAATCATTTCGTTTTGTCACACATAGCATAGTTCCCAATATCCGTGGCGTTAAATATGAATATATCAAAAGAAAAGAAAGGAATCATCTAATTCCTACCATAGCTCCTTAACTCAGTTGCATTGAACATGAATATTTCAAAAGGAAAGAAAAGAACCATCTTATTTCTATTTCTCTCCCGGATGTCTGCATCATGCTAATCCCATTATCAAAGAGGCCATGCTCCGCACGTATATTTAACGTACATTTTGGCTATACGTGATCGCGATACGTTAAATCTGTTCCGCAAAAACACATGAATACATTACGCAAATTTACAATGTCTACATTAAATGCCAGCTCATATATTGCGCGACAAATTACAGTCCAGTTAAGTTTATGAGTAAAAACAAACAATTAATTGAAATATATGTGCAAAAATATTATCTATTTGGATCAACTTTAACCCATGCCTATTGATTGCTTTTAGGGATTATTTATTTAGTGTTTAAGTTAATCGACCTGTTTTTTTTTCACTTAATATACAGGGGTAAGCACTCGAAGTGTTACCAAATTTAAGTTGCTATAGCAACCAAACTATTTACAATATGGCGCCCATTTTTTCACAGTCGTAAGTCTATTGTATTGTTCCTAAACATACAGAAGCTCATTGTTTT
>DWLR01000456.1:0-25554 GCA_018246295.1 Papilio alexanor hazarajatica
TATATATATAGAATATTATATATATATATATAGAAGGTTTTTTTTTAAACTATGAACATTGCCACCTGGCATTGATTTATGTGACAATGTGAGTGGCTAAGATAAATAACTCAGAGTTGGATTCGGATTTTTCCAAATTAGTATCGTCGTTTCGTTCGATAGGTAAACGATGAAACGAAATTGATTTTAATATCCTGAATTTGATTTGTAAAAGACATAATTTGATTTGCAAAGTGCTGAAATTTATTTGTAAAAGTTTGAATTGAAACCTAAAATCAATATACGTATATTTATTCATTGACTTCAAGAAACGGAGCTGGTTCTCAATTCGTTTGTTTTTTGTGATTGTAACCCCAGAATTTCGTCGTTTATGAATCAATTTCAATTTTTTGGTTGGGAAGTGGATATTCGCAAGTGGATCCATTTAATTTTAAATTGCATTGAACAAAGAGTTTCGAAGACATATCGAAAATTAACATATTGGTAGATTTGAGAGAAGTCCTGTTTCGATTTAATGGATTTGTAATGAGGCATACCGTGGCTATAAATGCTTAATGACATAAATAAAATTATATAAATCTCAAGTCTGCTTTATTTTTTTTTAAATTAAAAGATTATTTAATTAAATTATATTATTATTGCATGTTTTTTGTAGCGATATTTTTTTAATTGGACAAAACAAAATTGGAGATTTTAAGTTAAAAAAAGAACAGCAGCGAACAAAATGCCGATGTTTCATCTGCGCTCGCTGCAATTTCTTCGAAGAAAAAAAATTGACTCTTCGTTCATTTTCATCTGAAAACTTTTGTGCTTTTGTACGGCTAAGCCACATCAACGGTTTCATTGTTAGCAGTTTATTTCGTAACTTTACATTTTTTGAAAGACATAAAGGGGAAAATATTGGACGGACAGGAGAAAAGATTTATTTTATAACGCGGAACTTTCAGTTAATTGTGAATGATGTCTGATTTCTCCGCCAATACTAAACGGACGTATAATAATTTCTAACCAATCAATCAATCAATTTTAAAATAATCAAAACAAGCTTCATATCGTAAACTATCGAGAATTTAGATGGCGCCATAAAATACTTCGTTACGGATATTTTATGAGCCCATTCAAATGATTTGTTTATTTATGGGATCTGATAATATATCTGGATATTTATTAACTTGTTTGTGATCAAATGACATCAAAGCCTAAAGTGGTTGCCAAAGTTACCGTCAAACTATTTTAACTAACTTACTAGTTTTATATCCCACAAGACTTTAACTAGTGAATAACCATTTCTGGATATTCATTTATGAGACGAAATTTTTTTTTTATCTTTAAATGTATTCAAATTAAGTTAATAACATTTGTGTTTTACAAAACTTGAGAAAAAGCGAATATAAGCTTGCTGAAAAAATACTTATATTAATTGAATAAACTTAATTGATTAAGATGATTTGTTTTTTGTTGTTACTGCAAAGGAAAAGTTTGATTTTTACATAAACAACATTAGCGAATTGCCAAATTGCACTCCCGTGTCTACTTTTCTCTTTCTAAATTATCTCTTGTGTTCAATATAAGAAGAAATATGCAGCACATATAAAAATACTATGCGGCTAGCTTCAGGTGAAGAACATTCGTTAGAAACAGAGCCGTTTGCCCGGCCCAAGGTTGATGGAACGTATTAAAGAAGGTACGATGTAATACACATGAACCTAAACATTTCCACGTGGCGAAACTTAATAAAAAACAAATTTGAGGCGAGGGTCAAACGTAAAACTGAGGTAATGTTAAGCACTAAAGCGCCACAACGTTCCCTGTAAACGGAGTAAACGAAAATTGTTTTACTTTTGTTTTATCTTCGCAGCAACTTTGTGAAAATTAAAATATGCTTAAGAAGCTCTTGGGATACGAAAAAATAATAAATTCCCTAGACTACATTAACTTAATGGATGGTATAAAGTGGAGCGGAACGACTTAAGTCTTCTCAGTTCACACTCTGTTAAAACTGTCCTGTATAGTTCCTTTTAATAAGTACCTTTCTCCTCCCGACGTCAGTTAAAAAGTTGATGAGAATTATTTTTCCCAATTTGATTCCCAAAAGAGCAAATGCACGTGTCAAAAGTAAAGACAGAATTAGAATTAGAAGGTGAGGTATTCGGTGTTTACACTGGACCCTTCTCTTCGCAGGAGTAAAAAAATATCTATCAAAAGAAATAAAACTTGTTTTCTTAAAAAGTCTTTCTCAAAATATACAATGCACAATGGTTACCATAATTCATAAAAAATACAAGTGTAAATATTCTGACATCCTATGTAAAGACGTTATAAGAAGCTTCCGCAACTGACGAGCATGTATGCGTAGATGGATGCAGAAGAGACGAGGAAGGTGTGCCAAGATCGCGCCAAATGCAAATCCGTAATCTCTGTCTACTAGTCTGAGTTACGGACGTTTTGTTTGACGAAAAGATTAATGTATATAAAGTATTATGACGGTGGACTTTCTCAGTGTCGATAGATTATTGGAACAGAAGTTAAAATGCTTCACTAAATATATCTCTCAGTTACGATGTTTAAACTGAACTTCAATGGATTGGTAAGTCAGCACTTAAAGAAAATCGATCTCAAGATTCTTCGAGTACTATTAAATTTAAAGAGAGAAGAGATCATCGGCAATTAAAGATTTTTTTCTCAATTCCAATAACGGTTTTATCAATATACAGTTACATTTAATTAATTAATTCAAACTATTTTTCTAACATTATTTTAAATAGAAAATTTTAAGTTTAAATTGGGTTCTGGTCTTTGGTATAAAATATTTGATAAATATTTTTTTAAATCGTCCTATGTAGGTGCTATTTTTATGCGACATCAGAAAAGCAGGAGGTTTTCAATTTGTTTGTATTTTTTTGTTACCTCTTAACTTTGTCGTTTATGAAAATTATATAGAGGATATTCGCATTTGGATCCCACTTAATTTTGAATAACATTGAACCCTGGGTTTCAAGGATATACCGAAATTGAACATATTAGTAGATTTAAGACTGTTTGAAAAAAAATTGTACTGATACGCACTGTGGCTATTATATTGGAGCCATAAAATATTTAAAGTCGGTTTTGTTTTTCCAAATCCTAGAAGAGAGTAGTAAAAAGGTTATAAAATAAATATAATGTTAATAAAAATCCCTTTTAATTATTAATAAGAGAGGAGTTGTACCGTTTTGAATGACAGTTTTTTTATCTTTTTTTACATTGATATTTTCCATTTAGTAAGGCAAAAATCTAGGAATGGATCTAATATAACTAATAAACGTAGTATTTCATTCAGTTTAGTTTCAAAGGGTTTTCAGTTTATATGTAGTCTCTTAGCATAAACAACTAAATCTGAAGGCACGGATACACAAAGAGCTAAAGCAGCTTTATAAGAAGACGAGTAGCGTTTGTAAGAGTAACAAGACAACTGTTGCTATTTTCATATCTGAGAGTCAACTGTCGCCTTTATGAGCATTGCTTCCTTTGGCGATAATCTTCTTTGTTCGTTATTCTCTACACAAATTGCAACTTAAAAAAATGTCTTGTTTATTCTTCTAAGATTTTATGTTTCTTCGTGATTATGATTTGTTATTTGAACATTGTAGTGTTTGGTTTATGCTTGGTTTTCACGATACGAGTACGCTCGATGAGTGCATTTTAATAGCTCGGAAGCTCCTCGTACCAGGCGAACTCGTGAGCGTAACTTATTATATGTTGGCACCCCATTTGAATTGGAATTTGACTCGATCCTGCTCTAACGGCCGATTATGGTTCGACTCGATATAGTTTAATATTAATAATACTTTATTACGTTTTATAAAAAAAACTAAAAACGAATTTTTTAAGGATAAGAAATAGAAAAAGCTTTATTAACGATTGCTACTATATCGGTAGCTAAGGTATTGTTGCCAATAATAACTTTTTGACACATGTTAATTTATTTTAGAAATTAAGATACGCGGAATCAAATTAACAAAACAGTCAGCTAGGAAAATAAGAAACGAACGTATGCACAGTCGCGGGTAATACCTTGTTTTATTTATAATCATTTATTGTAGTCACGTCATTAAATACAAACTGGGTTTGTCTTACGTCTACCAATATATCAATTCAGAACTCAAGGTTCAATAACGTGCAAAATTAAATGTGACCAACTTGCGAATGTTGACCCCTTTCAATCAGAAGATTTTTTGAAATAGGTTTTTAAATGACGAAGATCTATGACAACTAAAATAAAAATACCACTGAATGGAGAATCTCCTCCTTTTTTGAAGTCTTGTTAAAAAGATGTTTAAACTAGATAGATGTTGCCAGCGGCTTCCCACGTGTTCGAAAGATGGCAGGAAAATACAAAATACAGTTTTTAAATTGTATTTTTCTTTGGTTATCATTAGGCTTACTGATATTTTATATGACTTGTCATTTAAGCAATCACGCGACATTAAGTTAAGCACTCAATTAAGATCTTAAGTTATAATGGGACTTACAGCAGATAGACAAAGAAACAGATTTTTTAAATAGCATATCTTGTGCACAATCATGTCTTCTATATTGTAAATAAAATGAATATCGATATATACCAATTTTCATTCAGATTGGCACAGACGTTCTTAAGTTAACGTCGTGACGCACAGACAGACAGACAAAGATTTTTAAATGGTAGATTTGATGTCAGTAAGGCATAAAATTAATATCACAAAATTAAACAAAAAAGAAACTGAAATTGAGACAGGCTCTGCTCAATAGACTTACAAATTAGTATATATTGAAATGACCTTGTTATCAAATGTTTTACTTAGTACGTAAATTATATTAATGTGATAGTATTCTGTGAATTCTACAACATATATCTAAAACAATTTGACATATATCTAAAACAATTTAACATATATTAGGGATTATATCAAAAATCGCTTTTCAATTGAATTTTACTTGATGTTTATTAACTTCAAACTTCGCAGGTGCTCGACGGCGAAGTTATAAGACAACTTTACCATGAACGATGGAAATTCATAATACGTAGAATAAGAGCAAGCGAGTACGAGATCACTCGAAGTGGGGAAGATCGATGACTTATTAATTTGAATTTTCCGTTCATATTGATGAGAGGGATTTTTTAAATTTACCTTAACAAGTTACTCAATATACCTAAAATGTGTATAACACAAGTAGTTGATAAGATAATTATGTTTTTTGTTTCTTAATTATTTTTATCAAAACAAAAAGTCAGTAAATTAAACTTAAGTCACACGAGGCAAAGATAAGTTAACCTTTATTATGATATGCACTAGACTTGAGACAATACGGTGTTGTAATTGATTACTAAACATCTATGATTGTATTTAACGTAGAGAGTATAGCGCTTTTTGCAGTTGAATTTAAAATAATTAGTTTTTATATCTTTTGCATTTATGCCCATAGCATTTAAAATTGGTACAGCTTCTTATAAAGCTGATATTTTACATCTTAAAAAAGGGGAATTCTTTTGCAACTTTTTTTATTATGAATTTGTATGAAATCATTGTTACTGTTTGTTATTCCACCAATAGGAAAAGTTTTTGTAATTTTTATAAAGAAGTTATTCATGCGTGAAAAGTGACTACATGTGAGCTCCGAGTCTTGCATGTAGAATCATGTGTATTTTTTTAAATTAATACGAGCAGTGTTTGGATTCACAAGCGACCTACTTTTTAAAGAAAGCAAAATGTGGAAAATTTACATTTTTCGATTTATTTTTACAGCTTTTTTGAAATAATATAAACACGTTATAAATGCGTGATAGATAAATAAATTTTACCAAATAAAAATATCGAATCTATTGGACAGTGTCTGAAATTAAATAAAAACGATTTTTATTTAACTTAAATAATTTTAAAATATTTTCAAAACTTGCATTAAAATTCAAATATTTGATTAGAGTGGAAGCGAGTGATTGAAAATTTCATACCGACGCGTCATTACGATATACTCATAAAAAAAAAGGATTTTAAATTTTAAATAATTTTAGCTATAATTTTTTGAATTATGGGCACGGCACGTCTTATTACTGAATAGTAATTATAAAGTCACGGAATCATGAAACCTATACAGGGCTTGTCTTAAATACCTCAATGTCTCAGTTCTCAAGAGTCCCTCGGTATATTTGTGGATTCCTAGGTTCAATTACATTCAAAGTAACATGGGACGTCGATACTTCCTCTTTCTAATAAAAAAAAAGTAATCGGCTTATAAATATCGAAGTATTGAGGGGCAAAAATAAAGTAAATGCAAGCGTGCATCAAAGAGGCGTCTGCTTCAGTTTTAAATTGTACATAGTAAATTCATTTAGTTTGTTGTATTGAACTCCACCGTTGTTCGTGTAATAGCGTTGTTTCCTATTAATGAAGATTTTGTTGAAAGACTCTTAATGGTACCTGATATTTATTGTTAATTTAGTATTTTCATAAAAAAATAGGTAACAAAAGGTAACTTAATAATAATAAGCCGAAAGGTATCTCAATTAAAAAATCTGTTCATCTTTTCATATTGTGGAAATGAAAATAGACGGAATTAATTGTTTGTGAATCTAATCTGAAAGGTTCTAAGTCTTCAAATTACGGCAAACGAAGAAGTAAACAACAAATTGTTGGGAATTATCTCGAAAATTATGTAAACTTTAATAAAAGCTTATCTTAACTTGACAGAAATAACGTGGTACGTTAATTAAGCCCAAAGGCGATGCTTAAGGCTTAGTGTGTGCGTTGGCATAGTGAACATTACCGGTAAAATCTTAAATTATAGTTTAAAATATGCTTATCAATATTGCCAATAAGAATGAACGCCAGGACTGTACGATCTTTTGAAATATCAAAAAAAAAATAGGACTATTTATTTATAAGAATTATTTATTTACTACTTATAAACATTTTTTTCTATTCCATTTAATCGTAGGAACTTGTTGTTTTGAAACCGCAGTTTGAAACCAAATTACGGATTCGAACCTATGACCTCATATTCTATTGTCTGTATCCTTAACCATTAGGATATTGGCGCTTCAAATTACGGCGAAATTTGTTTTGTTATAAGCGTTAGTATTTATGCTTTTACTTTCCTGTTGTTGTTTCTCACTTGATACAGGAATCTATACTTGATCTGGCATGAGGCAATTACAATTCGACTGCCTTACTGTTTTGTTTTGTGGCACCGATCATTGCCAGACCTACAGACAAACGCATTTATTATAGACTTTAGCTCTGAAAACTTACAACTTGGTTGTCGGTGAGCTTTTAATGGGAACCCTATTCATGGAAATACTGTCCTATAAAATATATTCTTTCTATACTAGTTAGGGACATAGAAAGAAAGTTAAAACAGATTTAGTCTGCGTATCTGATGATGTAACAAAATTCAAAAACCATAAAAATATAGTGAATATAAACAAATCTGTTCTATGCCTAGCGAGAAACTAAAGTGTATATAGCTTGTACCAATAAAATTTTATAAACAAATTAATATTGAATTTATGATTCAAAAAATATTAAAAGAACTGCGAGTAAGAAAAAATATCTAGAATTCAATGGTAGAAATTGTTGAGATTGGTACGAAGTCTACGACTACGAGTTATTGGGTCGCCTTCCCTTCAAAATTAAATTGTAACATTTCCGCTAAGCTATGGAACTATAAATTAAATGAGAAGCGTAAGCTTGGATTAATAAATATAGTTGCGCTTTTATATTGTAACCACATTCTTATTTTATTTACTTATGATGTTATTAATTTTGAAAGAATATTTGTATCAGTCTATTATACTTTCTCTATAACGTATATGCAAATATATTAAGTAGTATCGGAGCTGTACTGATACCCTATTTTTTATTAATTACGGTCTGTAAAATATGGATAGCGACAACTACCTTTACTTCTAGCAGAAACAGCAGTTACATAATTTGGAAACATACATCCTCTCAAAATAGTGGATTAAATAAGGGACATCCAAAACCTTTCCCGTCATCTCATATGCACGGCCATAAATAAAGCACATGGACTTTTGGAAAGAGATTTCGGCAACGTAGAGCGTTATCTGGTAAGAGTGAAACGGCTAAGAAGAAAAAAAGAGCCCTATCTCTGTCGCACAAAGCACTAAAAATGACACAGGTAGTGAGTGACAGTTATTACACTCTGCGAAGTCAAAATATGTTTTCAAAGATACAATAGATACAATATTAGTTTCTGTTTACTATCACTCTTGTTTTCTTTACCCACCCCCTTTATTTTCAAAATATACAAATTATTAGCGACTTCTCAATCTACGCTCGAGTAGCTAGACAGAAAAAGCGTTCTATTGGTGAAAGAAGTTTTTAAAAAGGTTCAATAGTTTTCGAGTTAATCTGGAATAAACAAATATTCAAATTTTCGCTTTATATTAGTATAATAGATGATAACACGAAAGCCATTTTGGACATTATGAGTATAATTACACAAATATCTCCTTTTGTTATTAAAAAGCTTTGTAACCTAGTGACCAAAATCAATAGTCCGTTAAAATATTTGTGCTTCGTTATGAAACAGAGACGTCATTCAAATACGGTTTATTCGTGTGAAGTCTTTATTTTTGCCGTGAACACAATTTTTCGTTAGTCAATTCTGGTTTTTGCTGTGAACTAGAAAAATATGCAATGTCCAGTTTTGGCGTAGTTTTTTTGGAAGTAGTGATTTTATTGACGCCACAGAGATTTAAGAGATAAGAGATATAATATTAATAGATAATATTTATAAATGTTGTATTTGAAAGTATGTTAATCTAATAATTTTCATTCACGAAATGAATATTTTTGTTACTTATTTTCATCCCTGAAACTTTTTACTAATATTATAAATACGAAAGTAGCCTGTCTGTGTATCTATTACGCTTTTTTAATTTGGAAAAACAATAGATTTGACCTTGGAAAAGGACACAGGCTACATGACATTGCGAAACAAGGGGAAAATTGAAGAGGTTGAAACATGGGATCAAAGTTTGTATGGAAATTTGTCATTATTGAATCAAACTGAATTTCGACCTTTGTGATTGTTTGATTGGAAGCTTAAAAAAAGTCACGCCTTCAAATTTTAACCCATAACGGCTTTTGAAAAAAAATGGGTAAAAAAAGACTAGCCCTTGAAAAGAACAAAGGTTGCATTTTATCCCGAAAAAGCCTTGAAATTTGCCATTATTGAAAATAAAACCACGAAACTTTGGATTTAGACAATTGAAAAGAAGTAAAAAGTTTGATTGGAAATTTAAAAAATCACACTTTCACATCTATCTCGGAACCGATTGTGTAAAAAAAATCGATAAAAAATAGACTAGATAGAAAAGTACAGATGCTACATTTTATCGCGATAAAGTTTGAAGGGGTTGAAATAAGGAATCGAAATTTGTATGGAAATTCGCCATTATTGAAGATAAAACCATGAAACTTTTAATTTAGGGACTTGATAAAAAGTAGATAAACATTTGTTCTAGGGTGGTGTGACTGTGTGGAATGGAATATATAATTAAAGTTTGTATGGAAGTCAAAACAAAACTGTCTATGTTTAATATATCTACGTATAAATTTATCGAAAACACATCTGTGATTAGTAATAATCTTTCTCGTACACGTACAAAATCTTTATGATTTAGAAAAGGATGGAAAAACAAAAACGAAGTTTATAAAATGTATTAGTGTTAAAATAAATTATTGGCAGTTAAAACGAAGCCGTTTATTTTTGTATCATTAGCGAAATAAGTATCCTAAAATATTAGAAAATGCTGCCAGAATTAAAATTTAGAAAAATAAAAAAAGATCAATGAAATCTGTTTACTCCATAGAATCCATAAACATGTTTAAACTTTTCACTATTGACGACATTTTTCTTTTGAGAATCAGCTGATAATATAGAAAAGAAGGGTATATATGAAGCGGAGCACGAGAAATTATTAGGAAAATATGGGTCGTTCTCCTTCAACTTCCCATAAACTTTGGGCCGTTTTTTATGAATTCATCCTTCTCTTTTTGACATAACACAGTCACGTTATAGCGCAGCTGCTAAGAAACACTACTAAACTGGTAAGATAAATACGTGATAATGGCAACGTAATATTATGAACCTATGATAATACTTCCCTCTTAAGCGTACCTGTATGTACATACATACATACGTATATTGGCAAACTATTTTCTCTACAAAAGATTTGATTGGTGTCTATTCCTAGTGGGTGCTCTACTTAAGTCAGATGATTAAGCAGTCAACTATTACTATTTATAAGCTTATTAAAATAACTCGTAATTTTCATGTAGATAAAATAATATTCATTGACACTTCACTACAATGTAGCATTGTTTCAAAAGAGCAATAACGCTTAAAAGTTTGAGTGTTACAAAGCCCGAAAGTACAAATGGCCACAATGGAATTCATAAGCCATTTAACAATATATACAGAATCATGTTCGGCTTGTATAGTTTTCAGTACTTGAGATTATGTTAAAAGTAGATACAACAAAACAAACGAAATCAACTAATGGAAGCTAAAGTTTAAAATATGTTAAGTTATAGATAAATTAAATACCCATCGTTATTTTTGTTGCTGTTATAAAGTTAAACAAGAATAATTAATTAATGTTTTAAAATAGTCTAGTACATAAACTTATTGTTAAATTAAAAAAGAAAAACTCTCGCTAGTTAAAGCAACGTGTTTGTTTAATTTTTTTTTAAATTAAAAATTGAAATTGGTTTATTCTTAAACTTAAAATGAATTATTTTTTTGCTGAACTGGCTGAGGTTTTCGCAGGTATGTATGTATGTATGTATGTATGTATATCCATTTCATTGAGCTCTTCTGTAGCCTAAATGGCTTTACCGGTTTTGAAGAATGAGATTTCATACAATTCGTATTCTTTCCCATAGGGCAACAGTCAGTCAGGTCTTTTGTCTTTTTACATTAAATCTTGCTTCTTATCCTGATGATCCTATTGAGAACTAAGTCAAAATAATATCTATTATTGAGTATTGATACGAGTGTAAATTTTCAAGTCATTACGAAGCTAATAAAAGCGTATTAATCAAAAATTGCTCTTATGTCAGCTAAGTAACGGCAATGCTTAAGTCTGCCTATTTCTTAAGCCGTTAGACACTAAGTCTGACATAGGCTCAACGCAATCTGCACGTGACTTCTATTTATGAGTGATGATAATTGATTTCCTGTAATAAAAGAAAGCACGAAAAGCCTACTTCCAACGTACACATCATACTCTGAACTGGCACTAACACTCCATAATGCAAAGCTCTATAAATCTTCGAACCGTAATAACTTATCCAGTTAACTGTACATAATGTAACAAATATGGCCGCCTCTACACATACGCAATATGTAAATGTTGGAAATTTATAGTAATTTGATTCCGACCCGGGGTTAATAGTGTAAAGCAATTAACATGCATATTATGTCCAAGACAAAGATCATGTTAACGATTTGTATATTAAAAGTGATTTATTGTTTGAGGGGCGTACTTTGATTAGGAAAAAAATCTTATGATTTTTTTTAGAATAAGTGGGCAAACAAGCAGCGGTTCGCTTAATTTTTCATTAAGATAAGATTTTTTTCTAGATTTTTTTTTATAATATACAAACTAGACTTTAACTACAATTCTCACCAGATAATCAAATAACAAAGGTTTATAAAATTTGAATAAATTAATTTACAAATATTTAAGACATTTGATGTCAAACGTCTAGAATTCTAATATTCAAGAAAATTTAAATATTACCCCTATTAACAGTCTGTTTCCCAAAGCTTATTGTTTCAATTACAAGCGTGTCGAATAAAGTAAAATGAATTATTAAATTGTCAAAGGAATTTTCGGAGAATTCGTTGATTCCTTAACGTACCAGTTTTTACATCAAATACAAAACAATTACTGCAAAGAAGTACCCTTATAAATACACATAAATGTTCAATTTTGTCTGTTTGAGAGTAGTTTATTATTGCCTGCTTTAATTAAAGTAATAAGGGCTCAAAATTAAGTTTGGTCTCGCACGTTCGCTATTTACGTTATTATATTTTCCTTAATACATTTCCAGTGTAATACTGATTAGAATTAATTGCTCCGTGAATCTTTAATAGCCTCTGAGGTCGGAGTTGTTTCGATCGGATTAACAATTAATAAAGGACCGTTTTTTTCAGTCACAAAAAGAAAACGATCAAGTGGATCGTTTATTGTTAAATGATCACTTTTGCCACTCTTTTTTTGTGAAACGATAGGGAAAGATACCGAAGTATAACTTTCTTATATGTACGAGTAAATGAATAAATAACATGCGTTGATAATATTAATATACACCATATAGCATGGTTTAATTACTCTTAATATCATTTCTGTCCTCGTTTTATAGATCTGATTTTATCCGTTCATTTTACTTTCACGCTTTCTATACATCTGATGTAATATGAGATTAGTATAAAGCATACAAAATATGAAACATTCAGTTTTTGTCTAAAAGTGAACTTTTATAGTTCGAACGAGAGATTTTTTGAAAGCGTTGTATAGTACGTATCCCATTTACTAAAGATACAATTTGCTTGTAAAATGTACTTAAATATTTCATGTATTTACACAATGCGCGTTTTGTAGATTTGTACCCTAAGCTATTTATAAAGTTTAACACAAGGGTTCTTGCAAAACTTGTTGGGATATGTCGATAATTTAATTAAGCCGAAAGGTTCTCTTAAGGTATTTGATTTATGATGTTATTGAAATATATTGATAAATTTAAATAGCATGAATCAGTATCATAGTGATTTCGATATAAACCTTTCCATAAAAATACCTATTTTACTGTCATTAGGCTAAAAAGCGTACTTTTAATTATATTTTTAATTATATTAATTTCAAAATAATATCAAAATATATTGCAAAAAGTTCCATTAAAAAGTAAAAAAAAAATATTAGTACAGTAGATTTTTTTTGGGCCACAAACCGTCACAGTCGTCCTCAGAATACCGTACGAAAAATTCATTATAATCTAATTAATGATTTAGGCAAGGATAGAGGACAAACATAAAATTTTGATTCTTTTTTTTATAAGATACGTATAAAATTATCGTGATTCGTTTAAAATTTCGAAGAACTTGTAAAATTATTTGCTACATAATACGTTACATTTTTGTCAATAAAGTGGTATTACATTTTTTTGTCAATAAATTTAACTTTACCTCTTCAGAATATTGTGGAAATTGTCAGATTTCTATTGAAACTTCATTCCTATAACTTAAATTAGCAATTTCACTTAGCAGGCTTGGCGTCAGGTGAACATTTTTGTAACAATTGATTGATAAGGGTCACCCAAAGGATAAACTTTGACACGGGCATTGTTTTTTTACCGACATTATTTATAAAATCAATAAATTCAACATTTCACTGATTTGAGTTTTATTAATTATTGCCATCAATTTGAATTGTTAGATCAATCGAGTGAGAGGAAAGGATATTCATAAATACGATAGAAACGTTGGAATTATTGAGAGTTATCGAAATTATAAGAAATGGAAATCCATAAGTTCTACTTACCCCATGGGCTACGGGTGGGTGAGTAATGTATGTTTATATTAAGCACATAGGGATGAGTATAAGGACCATGAGAGATGTATATGTATTGAGCGGATGTGATGCACTCAAAAATATGAATGAATAAACTTTTAACGTAATTTTTTTAACAAAAACAAAATTGACTTCAATTTGGTATAATTCTTTCCCTTTTTAGGATTACGAAATTTAAAAAATATTCTTCATTTACAATATCGGTGGCCCAATATGTTATATGTTATCGAAATTAATCAAATTATAAAAAAATATCAACTAGGAATAAATAAGAAACAAACGCGTGCGATTATAATCATATACATTCACGCTATTTCTCATTACAACTCCATTAAATCTAAACAGGGCTTGTAAAGTCTTAGTAGACTTTATGTCAATTTTAGGTACATCTTCGGAACCACTAAAATTAAATGGGATTCACATGCCATTGTCCCCTTTCCCACATATGAAAACAAACAACATAAAAATACAACAGAATTGAAAACCTTTACCTTTTTCAAGTCCGTTAAAATGTTTGTTCGCATGTTTTCCATGCTTTAATTAATCGTACCAGAAACAAGACAAAATGTTCACCGAATTTTGTTTCTTTTTTACTGTAGTTTTAGACTCAGAGGCCGTATGCCAGACAGTACTTTCACTTTCAGATATCTACTTTCAAGTGCTTCGAAAATTGGAAAACTCTTAGGAAAGCTACTGATAGATCGGTTTTTACAATTTTTCGGCCCATGGTAACTATGTTATAAGAGTGAAGGAAGGAAACTTTAACACTTAGATTTAATCGCAAAGTAACACTTGTTGAAAATGATAAAGTATAAGACTTGGTAACTAAATTTCACTACAGTTCAGTAAGACGTAAAACGAGATTTTAAAATCGCTATGGAATATGAAGTAGTCGCGACATTTTTGAAGCTTATACGCGGCTTTTCCTATTATGTAAACCCAAAAATTGCATTTCTACGCGCTGGGCTGTTTACATCATTAATGTTTCTTTTTTTTCAGTAAAGACTTACAAATTCTATATTTATTATTATAGGCACTGTACTCAAGATTGATAGTATCTATTTAGAGAAGCGTTCTAATCGTCAACATAACTCTTCATTATGCTCTATTGAGATGAAGTGCCGTTGTTACATTGTATTTATGTCCCGAAATAGAGCAAGATTATTTAGGACGGAATAATTGCTAAATAAATCTTACTAAGCAAACATTACGACTTATTACAGCTCGAGGTAACTACTCAAGCTATAATAATTTGTCAAGTTAGAAGAAATAAAAAAGAACATATTAACAAGAGAGCGTACTCCTTAAAGGCCGGAAACGGATTTGTACTTCCTCTGGTGCAGCGGATGTCCATGGGCGTCGAATCACTTGATGGTAAGCGGTCTATAAAAAAAAGAACAATTTATCACAAACAAAAATATAGTTTATATAAGGCACAATAATAAAAATATATTGTTGAAGCGTTGTCAGCGTTTGTGTGGTAAATACTATAAACTTTCCTAAGTTTATATCCCCCATTTCTTATCTGCAGGCAAGAAATAATAGGAGTTTTTATAAAATTCTTCGTGGTTCTTTTTCCGAACCAGCCTATTCATACAACATTTGTATAACTATGTTGTTCTTCCAAGACTCTCCTCCGTAGCGTTAGTGTTAATAATAAGATGTGAAATATTAATTAAATAATTGTTCTAGGCATTTAATTTCATTTCTTCAGAATCGAAGGTCCAATGACATTCAAAATTGTGTGAGACCCACTTGCCAATGTCTCCTTTCTAACAAAATAAAACGCGGTTCAAAAATGACAAAGTTCTGAGTTAACAAACCGAATCGATAACCTCTTCCTTTTTTGCAGTTGGTTAAAACTCCTAGAAGTACCTTTTATTATATATACATAAAATAATACATAACAAATTTAAAAACTTTGTCACGATTATAAATTGATAAAGTCGCTTCCAGTTATTTACGATACTTCCACAGCTGTAGTAAATTAATTCAATTCTCTTTTCTTTATAAATTCCAATGCAGAATATGGGAGTACAAGATTAATATATAATGGAACGAAGCGCTTTGTTTCACGAATAATACAGGATATAAAATATGAACCGAACCCAATCATAAAGGTTTACAGCTTTGGCACTTCTGCAGCAAACTTTTAAAGGAGTTCCAAAGCACACGTTCATATGTACTTACGTACACACATTAGAGTACGTACGCATATGTAAAACAACTTATGTACTTATTTGAGTTAATGTTTAATTATAGGAATTTTTTTTTTTTTTATATGAGAAGGGGTATAACGAGCAACGGGTTGCCCAATAACAAGCGATCACCGACGCCCATGGACATTCGCAACACCAGAGGAACCTCGAATGCATTACCGGCCTTTAAGGAAAAAGATACGCTCTCTTCTTGAAGGACCCTAAGTCGAATTGGTTTGGAAATATCGCTGAAGACAGATCATTCCACAACGCGGCTGTGCGAGGCCAGAAGTTTGGAGAGAACCGTACGGTTGTGGAAAACCAACCATCAAGGTGATGTGGGTGGATTTGGCGCTCTTTCGAGTCGTAAGATAACGAAGATCCGCGGCAGGAATTGTTCTAAACAATTCTTCGGAACACTCCCTATGGTAAATATGGTAAAATATGCAAAGGGAACTGACGTCCCTTCGCAAGGCCAAAGGGTCAAGCCGATCGGTAAGAGCTCGTCGTCAAATAATATTTGGAAATCAGAAATTAGAAGTCAAAACTCATCCTTGAGCAGTTCAAATATCTCAAGCAGTGTATTTTTGAGTATCTTCAAGATAAATGTGTTAGTTGAATTTATCTGTTTGAAGAAAAGAAACTATGATTCTTAATGTTTAGTGACTCATTTATCTACTTGAATGTGCCTGAAGCAAAAGCCCAAAATTTACACGGCATGCGCGATGCTTGCTTATTACGAACAGAGTATCGGTTTGTACATTTATCCGTTTAAGAAATATTATATTTATTCTTAAATGAGCATTCGATAAAATCATACATAACATTTGAATAATGTGTCTATAAAAACATTACGACATCAATGTTATTACATTACCTTTTCCTCGTTTCATCTTTACTCAATAGCTGGCGCTTTTGGTAAATTGAATTAAATTGGTGAATACATTACAACGTTAACCAACTTAGGTTTCCATCGCTGTTCTTTTTGGGTATTGGGGCATTGCCTAGGGCATGGCTGAACGAACTAAATTGCGTTTTGGCGATCTGCCAATTAAATCTTACACCAGTCGAATAAAGTGAAAAAAATATATATGCAGTTAATTTTTTAAATTTTTTCTTCGTGTCCGGGAAAATAATACAACATGTATGGTTTTTATGTACTGTAAGACGCTACTGAGTTATGGTAATACTCCCGAATTCATGGAAACATCGCAAGAGAATCGTCATCGAAAGGATGATCTCGAGAGAATCATCACAATACAATACAATAATCCTCAATTTAATTTACACATTGCAATGTAGTTTATGAAACCGTAAAACTATTTTCATAGTTGTTGATTTTTACAGTTTTACAGTAGGTCATTATAACAATTTATATTAAATATCTAACAACAATGAACAATCGATTAGTAATAAAACCATTATCCACACTCGTATATTCATAGATTTCCTTCTACAATAATACGGAATACGGCAACGGAAATATTTAAAAAAAAACGTAATAGAATTCTCGCTAACGGATACACAGTTTACGCCAAGTTAACCATAAACATATATTACCACGAAAGTTTCAATGGAAAATAAAATGTAGGTATTGTATTCAATTTCCATGTTGATAACAAGTTATTCACCAAAGTTACTCAGAAACAATAACATATTAAATTAAATAACAGACGACCATGCTTCATGAGAGAACTTACGTAACCCAACCGAAGGCAGAAAACTTTTCACATTACAACTTTATTCGAGCAATGTTGGAAGCTTTAATTTCTGTGTGATTTTCTCATTACAACTCCAGCAGTTTGTTAGATAGTCTACCTATCTTTTCTTTATAGTTGTGTTTATTTTTAGAAAGTATGGACAAATGTGTAAATTGACGTTATGTCAACGAGCCACTTCAATATGTACATACTCTCTTCATTTGCAGCCATTTATTGAAATTTACTATATACATAAAAATGAAACAGTAGTGCTGGAGAAAATAAGGGATATTTATACGTCGATGTAAAATTAATTGAATGCCAAAGAATTCTACATATTATTTACATGTTTTATTATTTTATTTTAAGCAAATTAGAATAAAATAATAAATTTAACCGCTATATAAAAAGTAACTTTTATATAATAGAAGGTGGCAAAGCAAGATTCATCTTATATTACGTGATTACCAAAAGCTAAGCCATTTCGTACAGTTTCGTTCGGAAAGGCGTACTAGACAGATTCGACACCACTCATCAGACAAAACGCAGGAGCATATCATATAATTTTATTTTAATCCTGTATTATTTGAGGTAGTAGTCCTTTCCTGGACAAACCGACTTATTTATATAATCGTTAATGTACTTTGAAAAAAAAAAAGAGAACGTGCGTTTTTTATTTTTTTTTTATATATATAGATAATATATAAATACAAACAAATGATATTTTTAATATTAAAATTCTGAACAAAGTCAAACATAAGAGAAAACGACATTAATACTTTGGTCTTTACAACGTTGGTAGTTTGGGTCTCTTAGGAGAAATGTTACCCGATGTACATTATAGTAATTTCACTCACATTCGCAGCTATATGAACATTCTATCAAATATCTGACTCGGTGTTCGCAGGTGTGAAAGGGTAACTGTACACAATTATGTGCAATAAATGAACTTAGTATGATTATTATTTAATATGTCACCATCTATTTTCTTCGTGCCCCATTAATACAATCATACGCTTCTATATCACGTTCTTTGGCCATTGGCTTTTGACATGGAATTTCCTTGAAATCTATAAGTATAGATACAAACCGTAGAACTCTCAACCTCTTATTCTAAATATTCACCCGCTCAAGTTTAATTCTGAGAGTAATGTTACAAAGCAATATCTAATATTCATCTACATGGATAGCTTATTATTACTTATAAATAAGTAAGCACTCAAAGCATTAGAAAGAGATTATAATATACAATCAGAATTGTATTAACAAGTAAATTTGACTCTTTTTGATTGCTACATGTCTACTCTCAGCTTCACTCAACTCCCAGGGGTTGACTGTCAGAAGAATTCCTGATGACAGTAAGTCCACTCATTATTATTAAAAACAACAAAGAGTGTATAAATAAATAAAAAAAATAGTTACATATTAAAAAAGCAATAAGTCTGACATAGTGTATCTCTATGAGACATGATCGAATGACACCTCACTCTTCAAAATCGGTGAAGCCGTTTAGGCTACAGGAGCTCTCAATGAAACGGGCATACAAGTACATACATACATACATACATACGAAAAGCTTAAAAAAATTAAAAAATTTTAACCAATCACTAAAAATAAGTTTTGACTTGCACGCTAATTCAATACTTAAGAAATATATCAAATATGGACGAATTTTTGTTCCAATATTGCTATATCGTAAATATTATTGTAATACTATAAAAAAAGTGTCAGTCACTTCACGCTCTATAATTTAATTATTTTTAAATATTATTAATAATTTAAATATTATTCATATCATTTGATTTTGTAAGTATGAAATGGACCGATCTGTTATTCGTGTACATAACAGAATTTTTTCGGTAAATTTTGTACAAAAGTATATGTTATGTTCACTGTTGGTTAGTCACAGAATAAAAAAATATGTATCATTAGAGAATACGATATTGTGAAATTAAATAAATAAAACTATATAAAATATATCTTGCTTTGTTATTATTGTTGGTAACTCAATCAAAGCATACTCGTACAAACATCTTAACATGTAGCCTCACATTGAACTCGATTAGCATTTGCCTTCGAACGTTAACGTTTCGTAATTAGAGTAACTAAACTATTCGTGTAGCCACAAAGTTACTAACATCGACAACTTTAAGTGAATTGATTCTCACTTCTATAAACGTCTTAGTTCGTAAAGTTTGTGGAACATGAAGTGAAGCACTCAAAGGATAAATAAAGCCATTTTATAGAAGTAGGAAGCGACCAATATAGTCCAACCTATGTGTAAACATTCGACACAAAAAAAACTTGAAGGAACTTTACTAAATGCGTAACTATGTACCACATAAATATGTAGGAAGGAAAATGTTTCACTCATAAAAAAAACAAGGAATTATTAAAGATCAGATAAGTATTTTTAACCGACTACAAAGAAAAGAGATTCGCTATTCGTTTGTATTTTTTTATGTTTGCTACCACAGAACTTCGTAGTTTATGAACCGATTTTTTTCGTCCTTTTACCGATTATAACATTTTGATACCGGAGATATACCGTGGCTGTACATCTTTCCACGTTACGAACGAAAATTGTTTTATAGATAAAATTATAATAATTTGGTGTCGGTTTTGTCTTCGTTATTTTTTTTTTCTTTTTGACAATCATTTTTAAAATCATTTTATTTGATCTAAGCTTCGGACCACTGGACGTGAGCTTTCCTCAATGTCTTTATCAATTCGCAGTATTCCGCTTTTCCAATCTCATGGTTTCTCGACGTCTCCCGAGGTTGTTGGTCGATCCGGAACAGGCACCGCAATATGGTAGTATAAGTAATGCGAGTAAAAATTAGAGCTGTAGTAATAAGGTCATAAGTTTTTTTTGTTGTTAGGACATTGATTACGATCTCTTTGTATAAATGTACAGAAACTTGAGTGTAAACCGCCATACTGTCATTTAACTTTTGGAAATATTACGCAACTATATGAGGTTAATATATAACCTCGCTCGACAGAGTAATAAATTGAATTGTGGTTCATCGTATAGATATTTTATGAGACATAAAAGAGATGAAAAACATTATACTGTATTAATATTAAAATCGTACACAGTACCATTCGTATATATTATTTCCGAACAAATTGGTTATTATTATTGGTCCTTGGTTAGTTAAAAATACACTTTTGTCATCACAGCTGTATCGTTCTCATCATAATTTTCTTCATCAAGATTTCATGATATTGAGTGAACTAAAAATGGAAAAGTAAGTACTGTAAGTAATAAAAAAATGCTTAGAAAATTTATAACTTTTATAATGAGTTTTATTAGATCCCAAAAAGGAACCATTGTCATGTCTTGTGATGTATGTAATAATAGCTGCTGCCCGCAACTTCGTCGGCGTAGAATTCAATATTGATGTATCTATATGTAAACATACACATATATCTGGGTGAAAAATGTTCTACGGAAACCGTACATTTTTCCAGGATGAAAGCCTAAGTGATGTTCTAGACTATAATAATCTATCTCTGTGCCAGTGCTATTTATAACTTATAATATAATGATATTTTTTACCCTCCTTTTTTTTGTAATAAATACTATCCTATATCCTTCCCAGTACCTTAATGGAAATATGTGTACAAAGTTTAATGATGATTGGTTAAGTAGGTTTTACGAACCTCCCCCCCATACCCTTTCAACCCTTTTTTTCGCAATAAAATGTAGCATATTTTATTTCCTACTTAACTTATATATTCAGTTCTTTTTTAAAATTGAGTAATACCTAACCTAAATAAATAAAATAAATAAGCATTTAATCGCCAGAAAAAAAACCCAAACACAACCTAGCAAAGTGCATAACAAAAAAGAGACAGTTATTTTGAATTACGCCCATTTTTGTCATCGACTAATAGATTTAAGGAGCCTGTGAAGAAATTTAAGTGAAATTTAAGTTTCAGTTTAATCACTACCAAAACATCATCAATAATCACCTAAAATCTAAGGATGCCTTTAAAAGATATGGACTCGATATTTGACCTTTTAGAGCTAAGTGACGGTTCAGATGTAGCAATATTATACAGTTGATTAAATACCTAATCAAATTTTGCTTAAATCGCCACATACACTTAGTGAGATGGGATTTTTTTACCCAATATGTGACAGTTAAAAAGAACACCTTTTGAAAATCCTGATAATTGGAGTTAATATTAATTTTTAAATTTACCAAGTCATATTTTTTATTATTTTATGACATCTAAGGACCTAACAAAGCAACATTGTAAAAATTTTAAAAGTTAATTTTTGGACCCGCTTTGTAATAAAAACGCAATCCCGTACAACCGACTCGTCCAGCCTAAGTAGAACGATGATCAGCCAATTCGACAATATAGATCGAAGGTCAAGTTACATTGGCAATTTCACAATGTCTATTTTTAACTTTGTATTATCTTTGAACCATCGTAATTTTATAAAATATCATACATAGTAAACTAAATTTGCATCCCAATTAACTAATTAGTCATTTTATAGCATTTTTCTGAAGAAATGTTTAACGTAACACTTTAAATTGATATAACTTTTTTATTTATACACCGATTTAGATGAAATAAAAATTTTACCTAACGGTTGAAGCTAATTACTACACATTGGTGAAAACCGCATCCAAATCGGTTAAGCCGTTTCTGAGATTAGCGCGAACATTGTAACAGACAGACAAAAATTTTAAAAATCGCTGTTTTGAGTTCCGTAGCATTGGTAAATACCCCCTGTAATAGTTTTGCTAATTTATTTTCCCTGTACAGACACCGATCAGTTACAATTTTATTATATGTATAGATTATATGTATCTGTGGTACATATTTGTAGTAGAGTTTTATTTATTGATTTTTCTTTTTATTTAGTGCCTTTTCTTCTATTAACGCGTGGTCGACTGGCACAGAATGCCTATAGGCATTATAGGCCAATAGGCATAGTCCGCCATTTGTACTTGAGTGCAAGTCTTTAAATAGGTCAATAAAAATAAATGAAAATAGGGCTTTTCTTAATATTAGAAATTATATTTTCTAATATGTTTATAGAAAATTGATAACACAGGGTTCAATTACGTTCAAAGTTAAACGGGACCCACTTGCGAATGTTCCCTTTCCAACAAAAAAAAAAAAAAACAAAGTCGACGTCGAAGTTCTGAGGTAACAAAGATAAAAAATACAAGCGAATTAAGAACCTCCTCCTTTTTATGAAGTCCTTTTTATGTTTCCGTACAATGTTTATTGAAGAAATGATATAGTAAAGTATAACATAGTATAGTTTAAATGTTACATGTCTTATTTTTCAAAAAAGACATCTTCGTAATAACCATAAAGTCCAGAAGCAGTCATATGTTAAACACATATATTTAGGCACCTTTTAAATGAATCTTACACTGATTTATTTACTTATGACGATAATAAACGAATGGCTAACAAAGTTAAATCCAATACATAAAAACAGTACTGCATGCACATGCTTCCAACTCAGCCTATGACCGTCCGTCCACTGCTGGACATAAGTTTCCCCATTGCATATCATTAGGGGGAAAAAATTACAAATTATGATCGAAATGTGAAATTAAACTTGAATATGCAAAAGAGTTTTAGATTGCGTGTGTTTTCATTATAGATTTTTTTTATATAAGAAGGGTGCAAACGAGCAACGGGTCGCCCAATGACAAGCGATCACCGACGCCCATGGACCAAGATACGCTCTCTTCGTGAAAGACCCTAAGTCGAATTGGTTTGGAAATAAGGCTGAAGACAGATCATTCCACAACGTGGCTGTGCGAAAGGCCAAAGGGTCAAGCCGATCAGTAAGAGCTCGGTCGTTGACGATTCATTGACAGTGGCCCGAGAACTATTAGCGCGGGCCGAGTACATTTCGTCGCCTAGATTCTACACACCTAAATACATTTAGGTGTTACTTAGATAATATCTATCACAGAATCGTCATAAACTAGATGTTAATTACTTTAAAAATTATTAAAAGGATTACTTTTAAAATCAAAAACCTTTAGTACATACTTCATGAACCTGGTTGATGTAGTTTTGTCTGGGTTCAGCCCCGGGTTTTGTCAATAGCTAGCCTGTTTTTCAGATAAGAAAGACATTCATTTAACTATCTTATTATACCTATAAAATTGCTGTTAGTGTACTAGCACAGTTAATTATGAATTTTAATAAGTCATTTAAAAAGAAAATAAGAAACAAACTATAAAAAGAATTGTAATAAATTTTAGTCCATTTGCACTTAATAATAGAAAAAAAAAACGGGAACAGGCGGAACAGTGAGGAATCGGAAACATTTTTCTGTACAACTTTAAAACAGGCAACAGTTTATCTTTCTGTTTTGCTATTTTGTTTCACTTAGAACTAATTATCTCATTAAAAGAAAACATTGAGTACTCTAATAAAACACATTATAATATAATTTATAAAAGGATTTACATCGAAGGAGATTAGTGGAAACTAAAGAAATGCTGTATTAAATGTTAGATGTAATCGACGAAAATATCCAGTTATATTTATGAACGCAGACGAAGCGAGAGAGGTGTATTAGAACCGTCTCAATAGGAATTTATAATCTCTGCCTACACATTTTCGTACACCATCTTACAAAGTTTAAAATAGTTGTAATGGACAAAAAGAATATTGGTAAATTGTTTTAACAATATACTAACTGTAAGTGAGGTCCGGATAAATAAACAAAACTTGAAGTCCGGATACCATTGAACAAAAATAAGATGCTTCGAGACGTATGAAAATAGTGATAGTTTTATGAAAATATTACACAATTTTGATATGTAGGAATGCTTTACAAAATTTATCTATCCAGGTTTAGACCTTCTTGTTTTACACTACCCGACTCCTGTTCTCTTTACTATTTGTGTTAATATATTAGTTACGGTCTTAAATTTTACACTATTCTCGGAACAATTTCGCACAGAATTTTATTTATCTATTTTCACGTTAGACGCTCGCCGTAAGAATACGTTCATTGGAAAATTTTGAAGGTATAATACCTCAAAGCAAAATGATTGAGGTGGCGTAATATGGAGCACATTTATTTTTAATATATAAAACTTCTTTTTATGAGTTCATGTGTGCCAAAACTGTTCTGTTTCCGTTTTATTTAATATAGCTTAGCTATAGCTTTATGTTATATGTCTAATAACTGCAGCTATTTTTGATAAATAATTTGTTTTGTATGTAGTAAATAAAATTAAATAAGTTACTGTTTATTTTCACGTACCGTTTGTTTAGGCATAGATAACTTTTACTACCCATTTTAGTTGTCAAAATTAATTATTAATTAAAATTACACGTCAAATAGAAAAGATAGACAGATGTCTTGTTTGAGTTACCGATATTTCCAATATATAAAGTGATAATAGCCAATGTTAATTACGTCTATGATTTAAATCTCGACCATCATACGTTAACGTTTAGCCACTAAGCTATAAGATCTTTTAAAATAATTCAATAAAGATTATTTAAGGAAATGCTGTGTTACAGAAAGCTAGGCAATAACCGTTACCGCTATATTGAATCCTAGCTTCGCAACGACTTAGCTATTAATACTAACGCGTTAATAGCACAAGTTAACTTTGATAGGATAATATTCTCATCGGCAATTCTCATCACCATCGAGATTTTTTACAGTTTGTTTTATTTATTTAAGACTTTGTAGTAAAATTTAAGGAAATAGAACTCAAGTAAGCAATCTTAGGATGGATTAGAACTATAGATTAGAAACTCATGGATATCAGTATAATGTTGACATTTTTCAGGTTAAAAAACAGTTTCTTGATTTTAAAATCGGAATCTTGGAAATTAAATTCAAATTTAGATTAGAAGAAATTAGATTAGAAGGTATATATGGTCGCACACACGCACATCCGCACGCCCGCACGCAAGCAGGCACGCAAGTACGCACGCACGCACGCACGCATGCACGCACGCACGCACGCACGCACGCACGCACGCACGCACGCACGCACGCACGCACGCACGC
>DWLR01000457.1:0-25548 GCA_018246295.1 Papilio alexanor hazarajatica
ATCGAAGGACCATTTTCCGTCCCAATCCGCATCTTTCTTTTCCCTTTCCTTAACTATTCCTTTGTTCTTGTCTATATGAAGTTAGGCAACTCTTATAGATGTAATGATTAATTATGAGTAACTGTGTTTACTTAATATCAAATGAAAAACTTTTTTATGGGCCTTTTTCTTCTTCTCAACGAATAAAATGCTATTTCATATTTCAAAATCCAAGAATAATGATTCATCAAGTAAAATGATTGTCATATGAACTTTAAAGAATCCGAATAAAGGGTCGAGTAGTTTCAAAACCACGTAACAAAAATAATTAATAATTACTGCGTTTATTTTTGTTCTTACGATAGCGTATCCAAAATAAATTAGATCGTAATCAGGAAATAAAAGTTACAAATAGCCATATTCCCAATTTGTTATAACCCAATTACAATGCCCCTTTAACGACTTTTCCTTTTAAGTGATAAAAAGATAGCGGAAATATGTTTTTTCAGTAATTGATGAGAATTATCGATACTACAATATTAGCTTGGCTCTGTAAAAGCTAATTTAGGCCTGCGTTATCGTGTGCAAAATATTGATGATGAAACATTGCTTGGATATGTTCTTTTTTATCGTTCTAAAAATTACATTTAAACGCAAGCATAAAACGCTATCTGTTATGGTTTGTGCCATCACATGAATTCTTTACTAAGTTTTAATATTAATGCGCATTTGGCGTGCCGCCGTTCGTAGGTTTAAGCACAGATTAAGCGAAAAATAACATTAAATAATATAATACTATGGATATTTAATATGACATGCAGAGTACTGCGGCACGCCGACGAGTTTGGTGGTGACGGTGATTATTTCAGGAAACATTTCTTTATCATGTTGTTGCATGCTATTTTAGTTAACTTTCTTAATCGTAAACTTGCGAATGAAAGAGCAAATTAACCGCCCTTTCTTTGAACTTATCGGTGTAAAGTAATGCACTGTGAACCAGAGCTTGAACCAAAACAAATATACAACGGCCACTACATCTATTAGTAACATATTTGATGGACGATTTTCCACTAAGATTTGGAAACTAAGAACTTAGAAACTTTGGAAAACGTTGGAAGCCATTTATTTCCTTACGTTAAGTTCGTTTATATCCTTAAAACGCCTAACATGCAATTGCTCTAAACATGTCAGTTTTATGAAAATTTAAAGTCACTGCTCGGAAAGCATAAAGGTAGGAACACACTCAGCGTAACAAGGCAACACGGGCCAGGTGACACGCGTGCAATAAATACACGGCAAACACGAAACAGGCGTTCGTTTCACGCATAATCTGTTGCGGAAAGGCTGATTTATCGCTGCCCTGTCACAAAAATCTCAGAAACATTTGTGCTGGGCTTTGATTTACATCGTGAGGGGAATATGTAGGCTAAAAAATATACACACCTACTCACTTTTATGAAACCCGAAAACAACCATGATAACGCGTAGCGTATTTCTAATATGCTCAAATTTACCGTCAGATGAAATTCGTTGTGTAAATTCAAATCACCTATAGCTTTTAAATGAAAGGTTATTTTTCATTCGAAATGAATTACAATTTATTTTAAAATTCATATTAATTTCGTCGTTGTTTCATGCTGGACGTTGCTGTCCCCCACTGACCGCCGCAAAAATTAGTCCCTGCCCTCATGCAATGCACTTCTGCATACGTATACTTGACGACAGTTCCATTAAAATTACTGTATTCTAAGGGATGCTATAGGTCGTAAACTACTGGAAGATAATATACAAAAAAAGGAAAAATACATAGTTGACAGCAAATTTTGTACCAAACATAAGAAGTAGTGACCTGGATTTAGAATATTAGAATAAGTATAGTGTTAACACTAGAATGACGAATGAAAGGTGCTAATCGAATTAACACGACTGATTTATTTATACCATTTCGTATGATATTTAACTTCAAAATATTTGCCCTGATTTAGTAATACAATTTACTAATGATCATTTATCGCTTTTACATCGTGATATCTTGTAGTTTTTGGGACAATCATACTTTAACTGTTGGGCTATATCGACATTCTTATTCAACTCCATTTATTTATAGGTTCCTTTTTTCTTATTTCATCATTTGGTTCCGTTCCAAAGTTTTAACTAATGTTCCATCAAAACATTTAAGCCTAAAAGAAAAGTTTGTCAACATCCGCACGGATCTTTGAAATCTTAAAATATGAAATCGTTTCAAATTTTGTAACTGTTTGATCACACATTTTCATTAATTATGAAAAGTTACCAAACAGTTTTTATTAATGATTATGAATTTCCGTGACGTCAATCTACTGAAATACACAACTTCAATAACAAATTTTAAACATGTGATGCGCACGTACTAAATCTTTCTATTCTTGACTTAAAAGAACATAAAAGAAATAGGATTAAGTTAAAGTCAAGTCATAAGATCCATAACGCTTAATGTTTGTATCAATTACTAGGTAAGTAACTTTTAGTATGTGATGTCTTTATTCTAAAGTTAATTACATTGAAATGAAATTTTATAAGTCGACGACGTTTTGAATTAATTGGATAATTCTACGACTACTGTGGACAAAATTAATCATTTGTAAACAAAAGTTTATGTAAAAGGTCTTTATATGTCGAGGCGCTGTATTACAATAAATAAGTATTAAATCAGAAACAATCTTGATACTTCTTAATTACAACTTATAACCATCCCCCAATGCGCCCGAGGGTAGATAATACAAATTTTAATTGCCACTCGCCTATCTCCCCTTCTTGCATCTTGTTGCAACCCTATCCTGAGGAACTCTAATGGTGGTGACGAAATTGTCTTGTTTCCTTGTAAATTGATGTTTGGGATCACGCGGAATTACTTTCAAGGGGTCATTGTTTAATTGACTGTGTTTTACTTAATGATGGGTTAGATACCATTGATGGCAATATATAGCCTACTCATATAAAATAAATCTAACCGAACATAAAAAGATATGAACTAAAATGTCAATGAATGAAATTTAACAAAATAACATACCTTAAAGAGAGACATCAATCGCGATATTTAACACTATGTAGTATGCCTTAGGTATTATAATTTCCTTATAGAACTAAGACATGCAAAATAATTAACGCTAATGCTAAAAGCCGACATACGACGTAACTTTCATACATCTTTGTTGCATTACTTGAGAATCTAATCTACATTCGTATGATATAGGACGTAGGATACGACGGGATTGTATTACATAAAATATTGATCATTTTCAAGTGCCACCAGTCTTTTATAGACTACCAAAGTATAAAGGCTTTTAAATAACAACCGCTGAAGTATAAAGAATAAATCAAATGAATAAATGACAATAACTGAAATAGAAATAAGATCACCGACTTTAGACAGCAAAGCTTTATATACTTGAAGAAGTATAAATCAATAACTTTAAATTTAGAACGTTAATAGTAAGAAGGCCTTAGCTCAGTCAGATCTAGATGAAAAATGCTCAGATTGCAAGCTGCTGTCAACCAGAACGATGGAACGTGGTGGTCGGAGCCAAGAGCGGTTGGGAAATGTAGAAAAAAAAAAGAAACAACACGGTATACAGGGGAATAATTTAAAATATAACCATTAATCTGGCTCGCATACGGTGGTGTCACAGCGCGGAGCGTCGGCAAAACAAAGCAGAATTAAAAAGATAGATGATTCCAGATTAGGTACTGACTGGATACGGCAAATACATTTCAACGTATAATAATAAAAAAATATTTATCATGAATCTTTTATGACGATTTCACTATTAAACAGTATTTTTAATCTTTATTGATCATACAATGATAAAGAACCGGTATATTTATCAGTTCAGCTATAAAGATACTACAGTGGTAGAGTCCGCAACACATCTGTTGCACGAATGGCCCGTTCGACCAACTAACCAACCTCACAGAAGACAGGCGTTAAGTAGAAGTATTCTGCGTTTCGTGTGAGGAGTGAGGTGCCGGAGGCCTAATTTTAGTCCTCTTACCTTTCCCATTCTTTTCTAACAAGGAAAGGGTGGGAAAGGAAAGAAGATTTGACGAGGAAGGGGATGGATAGGAGAAGAAAAATGTCAATTTTTCCGTCTATTTCCTCGTCTGTCTATTAAAGGTAGGCAACGCATCTGTAACTCGCCTAACTTGCGTAACCTAAGTGACCGCTTGCTCGTCTGCCACCTTCTTGTGTAAAAAAATGCTTCACGGAGAGAAATGGCAAAGCCTCAAAACTTTAATCCTTATATGTTTACGTTTAATATCATACAATGTCTAATAAATGGCAAAATACTCTAAGTGCATTTAAATATGTAAATGCTCTAAGCTCTTTTAATATACCACGAAACTCTTTTAAATTGTAATTCAAAATTCTCACCAATTAATATGAACGCTAATAATTACTAATAATAACCTAATTAAGTTAGAACTCGAAATATAAATAGAATAACTATGTGATTGTTACGTATATAGGATAGATTTTATATTGATAAAATCTATGTATTTTATAGAGTTGTGAAATTAGTACTTAATGATAGAAATGGGCTTATTTAAAGCATGAGAAAAAATGAACTATTAATAAAAAAAACAGATTTAAGAATAGATATAAATAGAATAGAATATAAATTATTTACATCTACATTTAGTTCAGTTTAAAACATTACATAGAGCTAATAATGAGGGTTGAATGCTACATTACACATTCTAAACTAATGAGCTTTTCTCTAAGGCTCATTTTAACAATGGGATAACAATTATTGTATATAGCTGGCTAAGGTCGAGAGGAGGCCAATGAAATGTTGTTTTGACATTGTTAAAAGGTTTTATGGCCTCATGTTAATAAAGTTGTAAGGTTAATGGATTGCGTACTTTCGATTGTAACATATGTGGAATTCTATGGTAATATAAATAGGATATAAAAATTGATCCAACGTTAAGATCCAATAAGAGGTCAGACGTCAAGCAATTTTGATTTTGATGTACTAATACCTAACAGTGTCTAAGGTCCAAAAGAGCAATAAATCCAAATAAATCCAAATGAGCTGATGTATGTCTATAAAATCACAGATTTTCAGACTTCACGCGAGAGTTTACGTTACGATTAACAAAGAAAAAGTACTGTTATCAATGATAAATATAAAAAAAACAACAAAATTAAAATGCTGTACACCGGGTCAGCAAAGATACACGTTAGGAAAAACTCCATCGAACTCCATCAAAGTTAATTAAAAACTTTTATTTTTGTATTTCTTTTTTCTTTTCGTTTTCCGCGCTGACCGTACTTTGCACTCGCTTCCAAATTAAACTGCCTTATTAATAGATCGGAGATACGGTCGCTTTTGTCCCTTCCCTACACTCCTCGCGGATTTAATAGAAAATTTAGACAAGACCCGCGGTGCTCCGTGGGCCTGATTAAAACGACTACATTTCAGTCGACAGTGGCAAATTAAAAGCTCCCGAAAGCTCGGCGGCTGACGCGATATACCGCCACGTCGCTCCGCGAACATTTTAATTAGCTCTACGTTCTCTGGCTTGAAAATACCGCGATTGTCAAGTGTAGTTAATTATAGGAATCTAACTTGGAGACTGAATTACCTCTGAAACAGTTACTTAACTGCATGTGAGACAGATGGTATCTTTGCTTCGCAATATTCAAGAATGGACAATAATGCCATGTACTGTGAAGCAATTTGTACTATAAGATATGTAAATATATATAGGGGATAGATATAGAGGGGAAGGGGGAGAAGGGGCTTGATAGAGGGAGAGTTTGATCCCGAAATACTATTAGGTTATAATTATAAAGATAAAATAATTACACATAAGTGAGTAAGTAGTTCATAAATTTCTTTGGATTTTAGTATATCCCTAATATAATATATATACACAAACGTCAATCGTTTATTAATAATCGTCTAAACTTAGTGGCCGTGTGTATCTAACGACAGCGTTATTCGATTACTCGTCTTTGTCTTTGAGGCAATTTTTCATTACATCACCCTCAATCTATTCAGCTCGTATGTCATATTAATGATAAAACATCAAACCTGTGACAAGGTTACGAATCTGATTATATTTGGTATTGATGCAATGGGTTTTTACAACAATTCAATAGGGTTTTAAAAGTATTCAACTGAAATAGATGTATGTTTTTTTTAATAACTAAATCAGTTTAGTTCTTATTTGCAAAGGTTGTGTTATTCTTCAGAGGTTAGTTGGTTAGAGCTTGGAGGTTTCGGAGGTTGGTTATTCCATTAATAGTTTTGAGACGAAAGTATGCTTGCTCAATGGCACCTAAGACATTGAACACCTGAAATAAGGTCCCAGTCGCTTTCTTCAGTAGGTTTAGACGAGTTTGACTAAGAATACTAATTTAGTCTCAAAGAAAAATACATTATTAGTTGGATAATTAAACTTATACTATAACAGTATTACCTGGAGTACAACTAGAATGACAGCTTCAATAAAATATGAATTATAAACCGAAACGTACCTGTAACAAAAAAAAAAATACTTAAAAAAATCACATCATAACATAAAACAAAACGATCTAAAATTGGATTTGTGGACATCGCCAGCTTTGAGTCTTAACTCCTGGTAAACATTTGTACATAAATTATGAGTCCAGTTGATTACGAAAGTTTCGTCTATGGCTTACAATGTAAGACGGACTGAAACTTAATTTACGTAACTATTAAATTAGGTTTCCTTTATGGAATTATGACACATTTAGTGAAGCTAAATATATATAGTAAGAAATAAAATCGTAGCAGTGGAAACAAATGGAAGAACGGTGTAGAACTGTATTCCCTTTTTCTTAAAGCATAAGGATCATTTTAATGAAAGAATTAAAGGCAATGCTTTAAATGACATTAAACACGGACGCATTTGTTTTAACGAAGCTATCGCTAAATTGAAGTATGCTCAAAAACTTGGACAATTAATAAACAATCAGCGCACAGCACTTGAAGTTGCGACAACCTTAGCAAGCTGCACTCTTCAAATACGATTGCACAACACAAGTTGTCACAATTTAACAAGTTTCCAACTAAAGCTTATGTTAAAGAAATCAGCTTTATGTAACTTAAATACTGAGGCTAAAATATACTATTTTAGGCAGCTAATGATCCCCTTCATTATCACAGTTAAGTTGGTGCTTTCATTACCGACCATCCTGTATAAGGTGCTACAGAAATATGTTCAAATATGTATATTCAGACTTTTTTATAGACTAAGGGAGGCAAACGAGCAGAGGGTCGCCTAGCATTAAGTGAACCGACGCCCATGGACACCAGACGAACTGCAGATGCGTTGCCGGCCTTTAAGGAGGAAGTACACTCTCTTCTCGAAGGCCCCTAAGTCGTATCGGTTTGGAAATACCGCTGGGGACAAATAATTCCACAACGCGGCTGTGCGAGGCAGGAAGTTCCGCGAAAACCGCACGGTTGTGGAATGCCAACCATCAAAATGGTGCGGATGGTAGCTGGAGCTCTGTCGTGTTGTGCGGTAACGAAACCCAGCGGCAGGGATTGTTCCAAACAGTTCTTCGGAACAATCCCCATAGTACAGACGGTAAAAATACAAAGAGACGCGACGTCTCTCCGCAATGCCAGAGGAAAAAGCCGATCAGTAAGAGTTCGGTCGTTGACCATCCGAGTTGCTCTTCGTTATATGCGGTCAAATGGAAGGAGCTGGTATTGTGGAGCTCCAGCCCATAAATGCAAACAGTATTCCATGTGAGGCCGAACTTGCGCTTTATAAAGTTGGAGGCGGTGGTTCGGCTGGAAATACTGCGTCGATCTAGTGAGCACACCAAGCTTTTTGGAGGCCAGCTTGGCCTTGTCTTCCGAGTGACCGCGAAACTGAACCTCACTCGATATGTCTACACCGAGGATACGGATACTGGCTGAGGCAACCAGAGGAGTGCTTTCGAAGCAAAGGCGCACGACAAAGGGTTGTATTTTGGCGGTGAACGCGCAAACTTGTGTCTTTTTGGGGTTAAACTCGACAAGATTTTTGTCGACCCCAAACCGAGACATTACCCAGTAAGGTCTAGTTCAGACACAAATTTGTTCCGGTTCTCAGACTATTAAAAACTTAAAAATTCGTTACGAATATATTAGTTTTAAGTGTTGGGTCAACTATTACGAGGAAATTTAACTATCGTAAAAGAAATGTATGTAGAAAAGTTACAGAATTATTATTTTATTATTGGATTAATACGTTTTTTATAAATATAAACATTCTATTACTGTACCACGACCTTTAGAAGAACAAAGTAATTTATATTGTAAAATAATTAAAAACTTATGAAATTTGTTTTGATTAAAAACTTTTGAAAGGTGAATAATTATTGCCTGTTTATAACCGATAGCGAAATGTTTGTAATTAATAAGTCCTTTCTTTATTCAGGCCCGAAATTTAAATTAAAAAGGGACTTCATAAAACTTGAAAATTCAAAAAGAAATATTGATAATTTCGACAATAATTATTTTATGCTTTAATTACTTTTCAATAGACATATAATTAATATTCAAATTGTTTTACTTTTTTTTTTTGAAGAAAATAAGTAATGTTACGTCAATTTTTATATATTTTTATATGCTGTAGCCACCTGATATATTAGCCATATTATAAATATACACATTTCGTTAAATGTCTCGGTCACCAAATTGACACTAAAAATCAATTTCCCCAACCGTAAAACCATTCAATATACAATGTAGCTAACACCGTTTACACAAACTTAGCGCCATAACACCTCGCTTCTTCGAGCGATCCGTAATCCATATGAATGTATTAAATCCCGCAAGTGCCGTAGAGAGTAATATAGTAAAAATATAGCAACTTCCCGCGCGGCTGGATAATATACGGTCGTTAGAGTGTAGGAATCGAAAGTGGTTTACATCGGCTTCTGAAATATGGATTCTATTATACCTCCGTAGCTTTGAATTGGGATCAGGATGGGTTTAGAATTCTCACGCTAATAAATTACGAGACGCATCAGTCTTTAAATTCTAAACGATGACAAAGTTATTTTTAGTAGGCTTTCATAGAATCTACGAAATGTGCCTATACGTGGTTGAAAAGAATCAAACTTTTATCAGTAATAGGTACATCCCTTGTCCAGTTTGGACCTAATATGTTGAGTGAATTGTCGACTAGTTGAAATACATTTTTATATTGGGCAATGGTGGATGGATTAAAGCATATATTAGTTACAATTAAAGAAGTTAAGACTTGCTTAGTCAATACAAAGTGTCATAGTTTTTGAATTCGTAAAAGGAAAAATAGTAAAAAATAACAATCAATTAAATCAGTTCTATTTTCCGCGACAACAACTTCGATTAATTACTTAAAAGTATGTAGCACTTATTGATAATATTACTATTTACGTCCATCGAATTCAACTCTCCAAAGTAGAGGCTAGAAATAGTGATTTACATAAAGCCTAATAAATATTTAACCTAATAGAAAGTCCCCGTGGTGCAGTTACGGATACTGGTGTACCGATGCATGAATGCTTCATAAATACTACGGTACAATGTAAGAAAGCCAGCGGGGATAGAAAATTAAATTTCAAATTTCTATTCTTCCATTCAAATGTATTTCATCAAATTTCTCTTTAATGTCAGCGAAGTTATCGTTAAAGCTTACGTATTCTCCTTAAAGCAAATGCTGTGCCATGTTGTGTAACCGCAACAACCTCACACGTAGCATTCGTAGCTAGCATGTGTAAAGGAAAGAGTAATCGAATAAGATAATGAAATGAAAAGAAAAGGGGAAGGGGAAGGTTTTTTATAGAAGAAGGTGACAAATAAGCCACTGTACACCTGAGATAAATGACACTTACTTGACAATATTGAGTCAGTCGGCTAATAATATAATCATTAGAAAATTTTAAATAAAATACACTACGATTTCTTTTTTTTTATTATTTTTGATCTCAACCATTACACTTGAAAATCTCCTCAGGCCCATGATATCAACTGACGCGTCCATTTGTTGGATTGGTATCGTGCGAGGCCCTCATAACTTGCGAATACAGTGGAGGGTACGGTCGGCAAAGACATGTGCTTAAATATTTAGCCAGCGCGGTCGGAACGACGAGTGTGCCTGACAGTGATTGCTATTACAATTTATAGAAAAAGCCCCTTATTTTCCAATAAGTACACGCTCTATTACGTTTTGAAATGTATATTTTCTGTCGATGACGTTTGAAGGAAATCTATTTGTGTCACTGTATCCGTTTGTAACTATTCGATTATTTGAATATAAACTAAAATATATACTAATAATACAAATGCCAGTGTTTATAGAGAAAACAATATTAATAACCTCAACAAAATACTATTTATATTTACAAATGCTGTTGTTAAACGATAAAAAGTTTGTTTTTTTTTTTAAGTTTTCTTCATAAAAGTAAATCAATTTACCTAATTGTCACTGATTTGATCACGTAAATATTTTGACTTATGAATAAGTCTCTGAAATGTTCATTCGTTTGTAATTTAAAAAGAAATAATTGAAAATATTTCATATACATAGGTGTGATTAATTTAAAGTAGCTAATTTATCTCATATATTTGAAGGTAGAAAGCTTTTCACTTACTATTTTAGAATCAACAATAATTTACTTAATATGAATAATTTGTTTTTTAATTTCGTTACTAGTTATCTTTGTTTCTGACCAAGTACACTAAAGTTATTTTTCACTTTCATGATACAAATGTTTAAGGAAAATAACCGATTTAAAACTATCTCAAATAAGATACCACGATAATAGGTAGTTTCAAGGTGAAAAGGAACGTGTCATAAAGGATATGCCGAGATTTTCCACAACGATGCCACTCACGGCGCGATTCCCGGCACGGACTCAAATTGATGTCACCCGCACACCTCAGACCGTCAGCCCGGCAATGTGCCACATGCCTGAGAGGTAAAGATGCGAGAAATACTTCAATCAGGCCACTAATGAAATTTTTCCCCTGGATGACATCACGCGGATCAATAACATTCCTCATATACCTATCTGTAGCATGCAACGGAAAATGTTTTTAGTCTTAAAACAAATTTTTCAACTGCGCTATATACTAACATTATAAAAATGATTTTAAAATGTCTGAAAAATAATCATTTATTGACTTATTATACTAGCTTCCGTAGTGTGACGTTAAAGAACCTATAACCTGAATTAATTATTATGCTGTTGAATGTACAAAGATTTATTCGAACCAGATAAGCAGTTTCTGAGATTTGCACGCCCAAACAAACTTTTCCGCTTGATTTGAACACTTTTAATTATCTACTCTTTTCTTCATTCCTATTAAATGGCTGTCTATGCATCCTTATCTCTCCTGATTCTCATAGATGAAGGTAGGTAGAATAGGTGGTTATTAATATAAGATAGGTGCCCCTTGATTGATTGTTTCCTATTAACATAAAAAAGGTTTACAACATTCATCTGATGGTAAATTATACGCGTATATCTTTTGCCACAACAAAATATATACAATAAGGAAACTGACATTTTTCATATGTGTGCAGTGGGATCGCTTTCACCTTTATCATTTTTAGAAAAGAGAAAATATATATCAGAAAATACACACTTCTTGGTTGCAATGAAAGTTTTGATTTCAATTCTACAAAAAGAAACAAAGATTAATTATTATAAATCCTGACACTATATGGTTTCTTAACGTTGTTTCGATCGAATCTTGCACGACCTACATACTTGTACTGTCGAACTATCAACAGTTCAGCATTAAACCTCTGTAAAAAATATTTAGACCATGGATCTACGATATTCCTATTATTGAAAAGATATTTCAAATTAGACATTAGAAATCGTTTATATTGCGAGCAACAACATTGTTTTGACAATTGACAATGTTACCTATTATAACTACGTTGGTCTCGGATAAATAAATTCATGACAGCCTCAAAATGGCGTGGCGTGTTTTATGGAGGTAAAAGAGGCTATCATTATGACGTCCGATGATAATCATTTGTAGGGTGAAATTTCGCAGGGACATGTGCCGTGTACAACCCTTATGTTTTGTTATGCCAGCGATCACCATCGTTAACCTGGCAAAATACAAATTTATAAAATAATTGCGGTGCTGTAATGCTATCTGCGTTTCCGTCGAGATCTCATTCGAGATTAATAAAAATTTAATCGTTCGACACTCCGCGCATGGTCGCCATTTTGTTTGGTGCGAAATTAATTCAAAATGGCGGCTATAAAAGCGCGTGGTTACGCGCAGCGATGTGCTTAATGAGGGACGATTAAAATTGCGTCTGGAATGATGATAGGAATGCTAATTTTTTTTTGTTCAGATTAATATTATGAGCGAAGCGTTTAAGGGTCCCCTGTATAATTAGAAGATCAATTGGGAGAATTCATATATATATTCATGGCTTTATAACACTTTAAGTTTACTATGACCTCCATACGAAATTTTAAAGTTGAAAGATCTTTCGAAAGATCTGATGATAAATCATTTTGAAACAATTACAGCTTATACTTTCTAATCCGAAGTTAATTTACATAATACCTGTTACGACATTTGAGACAATAAATCATGTGGGCCGGAGCCGGGCATAATGTATTAAATTAAATAAACTCATCAGAGATGAGTATTAAAATTTGAATAAAAATGAAAAGTGCCGCGGCACCGTGTGTAAGTCTCTGGGTTCGCGGCGTGGGCGAGAGATTGATCGCTCAATATGAAATATGTACTCGCGCCCTGAAGATAATGTATCACAGTAAGCTATGGATGCGGTATATTATACGGTAAACTTGGACTATATATCGTGGTAATATCATTCGTATGTTTTATTATCTGTCGTGTATTAAACAAGTTGGAAAGTTTCAAAGATACTTGCCGCACTTGTATATTCACGTAGATAGGCTATAACTGAAGAGATGATAATGTAGCCACTTTTCCAACCTAATTCTAATTGGCTGGCAAAATAATTATAATGAGATATGATCATCTTAAATGTTATGGGAATCTGTTATATTGCCATACAAACATCAAACAATTGAACCACAGAGTACAGGCCGTTCTTTCACCTTCTTATGGTTTTTGCACGACTGGCAGGAGTAGGCAGGGTAATGGAATTTTTTAATAGTATGTACTTACGTGTGTCCACTCCATTGTCACCTATAACCTTAACAGCTTAACCGATTTTGAAGTGTGAGGTTTTGATTCGATGCATATTCTACCCCGGAACTTCATAGGGATATATTCAGTCGAGTTTTTTTTATTAGTTTTTAAATAAATAATGTCGCTTCTTTCTTTTGCGTAGATGAATTATTGTAAAAGCACCGCATCCATTCATCCAGGCCATTAGTATTTGTACAACATAAAACTGTCGTTTGACCGCCCATAAATTCGATCCCCCACTAATGAGTAAGATTATGACGTGCTTTTTAAGATTCTATTAATTCCAACTCAACGCCGGTGGTCTTAAATAAATCGATGTTTGTACTTTAAATTGTTATTACGTACTTGATGGGGAACGGGTGTCAAATTTTAATAGATATGACATTATTAAGGAACATTCCAAATTATATTTTTATACATTCTGTTTGTTTATTCGTACATAATTTAAAATTTATAAACCAATTTAATTGTCACTTTAGATGCTTTTTTATCGTAATCTTTAACTTATTACAGTCGCTGTAGTTTGTGATGTTTATCAAAGGCATAGTATTAACACGTACACGTTGTTGTATATTGGATCTCCATTGGATCTGCAAGGAACTGTAGAAGACATTAAAAGAAACAATTCAGATGTAAATGCTTCCTTTGGAATTAAAAGAATTGAAAACGTGAAAGAGTAAACCGGACAGGGAAAAACATCTTAAATTGATATAATGTTTGAGGAGAAATGTTCCTTAGACATAAACGCAAATGGGTTTGTCAGTTATTGACCGACTTCAAAAAGGTAGAGGTTCTTAATTCGCTTGTATGTTTTTTTTACGTTTGTTACCTCAGAACTTCGACATTTATGGAACGATTTTAATTTTTTTTTTGGAAAGGAGACATTCGCAAGTAGGTTCCGTTTAATTTTAGCTATCCGAATCCCGTCGATTTTAGCCTTTAAAACATCTACGAGAAGTGAATATGAGAAAATTCTACATATGTAAGAAACAGAAATTTCTATATGAGGGAGTCGTTGACCCTCAAATATTTGTGCGATGATCTCTATAACTGAGACTGATAATCTATTTATTTATACTTCTTAAACGACAGTTGAATGTACACAAACCACTCGATCGCAGACTTTGGGGCACAGAAGTAGTGAACATTATTATAGAAGCAAGAAATATTTAAATGAACTAGAGAGGAAGACTAGTTTTACGAATACTTGGCGTTTGTTGATTGGACAAAATTAATTGCTTTGGCAATGTATAGATTTGATAAAATTTACACATTACAAAATTATCTATGTGCAAAATGTTAAAACGGAAAAATAGAAAAATTGATGATTGATAGAATAGAGATATATAAAAAACATTTTTTAACTACGTATATTTGCTATATCGTTTATTTAACCTCTATAAGTGATAAGGGGCATTTCTGCACATCTATAAGCTAGAAACTCGGGTCAGTGAGAAATCTCTATAAGCGAGAAAGAAATTGAAATGACTTGATAAGACTACACAAATCAATTTTTATGTCAAATAACAATACGTTTATTCCCTACTACGACGTTTAACGCAATAAATAAGCAATAAGAAAACTATAAAGGAACGTAAATAAAACGTACTCCAGATCGATTTCAAAGGATTTTGAATTGAGGGTAACATCTAACTAGGTACATCTTTTATACGGAAAGTTAATGCAGTAACAAGACTAATGATCTGAATTTAGTCCGCTACAAAGAAATCGTATTACGCTCGCTTCGTAGTTGATGTGCTGTATAACGACTCCATCATTTTCGTACCATCGCGTTCTTGGTCCAAGGCGATCATAGAGTTAGTTTAAATCAGAGACTGCACACAAAAACTTTACTGTGTAGTTGATTTTTTAACCGATTAAAAAAAATAATGATGATTTTCTCAGTCCGGTTGTATACAGAACTTTGTCATTTATGGACCGACTTCAAAAATAATTTTGTGTTGGAAAGAGGACATTCACAAATGAGTCCCACTTAATATTGAATATCATTGAATCTTCCTCAACAAAAATATATGGCAATCGATATTGTAAATGAGATTTTTTTTTCTATTTCTATTATTATTAAAAAAAATGGAAGGATTATTTGAATTTGAAGTCGTTTTTTTTTTTTTGTTAAAAAAGTCAAAAGATTAATGTAACAAAATTTGATACAAATAGGTGATTAAAAATGTAACTAAAGTAATCTTAAGGATATATAAGGATTATTTACAAGTCTTCTACTTCTCTTTTATCCAAACTTGATCTAATCATGTACATAACCGTCAGTTTATGAATTGCACAACAAGTTATATTGAAAATATATTTACATTTCAATATAACTTGTCTTATCAGTTGTCACTTTCGTACATATTACCTTCCGCATACCTAAATATATATTTTAAATGTAAGAAGTATAACGTTTTGTACGAGAAGGTGACAAACAAGCAAGCGGTCACCTAAGTGACCGCTATACATAGACATCTGCAACAAGCATTTGCGAGTTGCAGATGCGTTGCCTAGCTTTAATAGACAGAGGCGGGGACAGACAGAAAAATGGACATTTCCTTCTCCTATCCATTCCCTTCCCCGTCAAATACTCATTCCCTTTCCACTCTTTCCTTATTAGAAAAGGGTGGGAAGTGGAAGAGGACAAAATTAGGCCTCCGGCACTTCACTCATCAGACGAAACGGAAATACTTCTATTTCACGCCTGTCTTTGTCGAGCGGGCTATCCGTTCAACAGATGTTGCTGTTACGAACGTATTTCATATTTCGACCACTAATGGCATTGTATTATCAGAGACACCTAATTTTCTTTGCTTAATTAATATATTCATTAAACGACATAACGTTCATTATTGTTACTGATCGATCAGTTATGCAAATGGCCGTCCAAGGCAATTATGTCTAGTGTATTAGTTGGGAGCAAACATAATTTGACACTCCAGCTAATATAGTTATAATAGTGAACGGCCAATTTCCAAAGACGTCTCAGGTGTCAACTTATAAGAAATATTTACTTAAGTTGTTTAAACTTTCGTGAGACACTATCAAAAACTAATTAATTAAAAAGGGCTTAACTCACGTATGATCGTCCTGTGACGGATATTTACTTTTGTGTGATCGTAAATATCACACATAAAATATACTCAATACATAATATTGATGTAAAATTACCTATGTCCCGTGGTTTTTCCTACCGTACAAAAGAATTAGACTACTTTGAATCATAGCTTGCCGCTTGCAATCGTAATAATTGTGCATGCAAAATATTTTTTGTGAATTCGATTGTTTATTCTTGAGATTAATGCACAGCACACTATTCAGATTTATTATATTAATCACATGATCATTAATTTAGTTTAATTTAAACTCAGTAGATGAGAGTGTGACAGTTATATATCTCTGCTTTAATCTATTAGAGTACTTATCGTGGGAGCATATTTAACTCTTTTACAAAAACAAAGTTGGTAAATAATAAATTTGCACCTGTATAAATAGTATTTTAGTCTGGAATATATGAAGCATGCCAACACGTAAGAGCTTTCATAGTCGACGTTGCTAACGTGATACGCCATCTGGGATTAGCACATATAAATAATTTGGACATATTAAACAAACGCTATGCGAATGTATAAAAGGTTATTCTGCTGAATAACATAAAATTAAAAATGTGACTAACATTTTAAAACGAATTATTTTATACAGCGTCAAGACTGTTTGCAACATATTATGTTGATGTTACCATACTGTATATATATATACATATATATACATACATAACCGTACTGACTTCTGATTAGAAAGAAAAATGCAAGACGCATTTTTTTTTTGCCTGTCCAACAGAATAATGTTTATCGCGGGTACATATGTCTGTCCGTTCCATTGTGATCTTTTGTAAAATCGTATTCCTCCCCTGGAGTGACATATGGACATATATATATATATATATATCAATAATATCGACTAACTGTAATTAGTCGATATTATTGATACTGATGTAAGAAAAACCAGTGTTTGACCTCAACAAATTTGATTTTAATTGGTGATGAGTAAGTGATCGATGGGTACGCATTTCTTTAGCATTAGGGTTTTTTTCTAGTTTTCGTCCGTATTTACAAATGGGTATATAATATGACTACAATTGTATTTTAATGAAATCAAATCAATTAATCAATCTTACGATTATAGACGCGTAAAAAATTAAAGGCTAACTAGAATAAAAACATAAAATAAAAACAAGACAACATTGTGGCTACAAGAACTACAACAGGCTATAAAAACTAACGTTCTATAAAAATCTTCAAGAACGTTGAATATTAGAAGATGGTAAAAACTTGTAGTAATTTCGTGCTTTTTTAGCATTTTCCTTTGTACGTTTTCTGTCTGCAGAAACAATGCGAATCCACTCGCACGTCTTGCTAAATTCAAACATCATATCAACGTTTCTAAAACAAAATATAAAATTATTAAGACGGTAAACCGATGACCGTAAGTCGTATTACTATGACGTTAAGAAGGAAAATTCAATGTAGTTTATGCTTCATACTTTAAAATGAGAAGACTCGTCAATTCACCACTAATTTTTAACAGATGAATGTTCGACAGTTTTTCACTTATTGAAGCGACACATAATGCATTTCTATCTTAAAATAAATATATAACTGCTTTAAAATTCAGTTGCAAGATTCTACATGAACATATCTACATATAAAGATTGTAAGTTAAATAAAAGCTTGTAATTAAAGAGCAGCAATAATTTAAGGAAAACAAAAATATCTGGAAATAAATAGTTTCCCAAAAATGGAATTAACTACGCCTTTTTCTAAAGAAAGGCTAATCGAATACTTAATTAAAAATCGTTTCCAAATTCAGATGAGGCAATCTTTAAAGAATTGTAGAATTGTTCTGTCCTCGTACTAATTACTCGAATAATTTATACAAAAAAAACATAAGGGGAAAATTTAAGGGACTAATAAAATACAAACTTGAATAAGCTAGGTTGCTTAAAGGAATAATGAAAAGTCCCTTTCCACATTGATCCAATGCACTCCCACAATCTTGACCAGATCATCGGTTCATCTAGTGGTTGCCTTTCAAGAACCTCATAAAGGTGATGCTAGTTCATTTGAAAACGAGTAAATAAATCTAATAATAAATGTATCTATCACATATCATCACCGTCTTCATTTCATTCATTCATTAAATAAAATTCCTGTATTGCTATGTTACTACGGAGAGTAGTAGAGTACTCTCTACATCTAGCTACTCTATATAGCGAGACTATACCATCGCATTGGGTCATAACATCGTGAGAACCAGCGAATGGCGATGACTCAGCGCAAAACAAATTAAAACCTTATTACAAGGCAGACATTAGCGCTCGCGATGTGGCCCTTTCAGGCGCAGGTGTTGCTTGTGCGGGTTAGAAAGAAATTCATTATTTTGTTATTATAATACTCATATTACTCATTTACCGTTATGCATAACACAGCCTTGTATACATTTTTGTAACGACCTTAAAATTGAAATAATAGAACCGTATGAATACGAGTACCAAAAACTAACCGAAGTTTAGCTGAAATTAACTGGTTAATTGGGTAATTTTGTAATAATTTTGTACAGAATTAAGTACATACATTTAATTATATAAATGTAATGAATTATATAGGTATATATTAACAGTAACACTTCATAACATCTGTGTTTAAGCTACATTAAAATGACTCATAGCTTTAATATTTTGGGTCTAAGGTTCGATACCAAGGTCCTCGTAAGTAAAAAATTGTGTCATGTTTAAGGTTTTTATTTCACGATTGTTGGGAGTTTGATCGATTTCCGATGTATGGCTCGAGCATGTCACATATGATATTTGATAAGCCTGAAAGGGAGAGGCTGACATTTGTTAAACTTTTAAAGTTGAATAACACCAAAATGTATTATAAAATGTCTCACGAACTATAATATATAAGAAAATTATATTTAAACTTTAATTGCACACTAGTAAAGAGCAAGTAAAGGTTCTAGTAGTAGTAGTTCTAGGTGTATTAAATAATAAAAAATAAAAAAAAAACTAAAATGTAACGGAATAACACGTATCACCAGATGTCAAGGGATTTTTAGCAAATTAATACCGAATTTAAATATCAATTGAATTTCAACTTTAGCCGTAACAACACAGAGTATAATTTAGTAAAAGATAATATCTAACGCAAGTCATCCTTCCACTTTTGGTACCGTGTAGGGATGTTGCTCCCTAGCGGGCTGTTCCCTAGACAGGGAGCATTTGGTCGAGATGGATGTTTTGCGCGATGGCCACCTTGATTGTATTGGATAAGTTTCATTTTATGGCTCCTTTACTGTGTAATATTTACTTGTGTTTCTTATCTGTTTATATGGTATAGCTACCCTTGTTTACTTATGTTACAGACGTGTAATTTAAGACGAAATTTTTTATCTTCCTTCTACATAGATACTAAAATCATATTAAATACCACGGATATGTACAAATAGTGTGTACCTATGGTAAAAATTTGAGACTAAACAAACGACAAAAGCGTTTGTTACACCACCGTATCTTAAAGATATTTAAAACTGTAGGGAGGAATTTGAATGGTGAAATTGTAAAACATTATGTAAATACAATTCATGAGTTGAACAGTTTAGCTTTTTGTAGCTTAAAAAGACCTCGTGGTCACACTTGGACGGCACAGGATTGAAGAATAGGGAATGAACATTGTAATTAATGCTTATTACAATTTATTACTTATGGGTATTTTATTTACGATATAAGTACTCCAATATACCCTTACTGAAATTGTTACGAGAGAAACAAGCATTATAGATTTGTTTTCACCGACAAACGAAAACATCACTTAAGCGAGAGACGGATCGCTTAGTAGGGGCAACAAAACGACTTTCTCCAAACGTCTACCAATACATTAGAGGCGTTCAATGGAAAAATAAATGAATCCACTTAACCGCGTTCAATGTAGCGCGAAGAAAAATCACATTGTAATCTCACCTCCATGAAAATAATGCCTATTAATATTATTCCCTTTGAGAGTTCCTAATTTGCGATTTTCATAATTGAATGTTATCAAAATGAATGTCCGTTGAGTTTTCCACCTTAAAAAAATTTATGCTCTAGCCGAGAAAACGACTCTTTTTCCCTTTAAATTGCTTGTTTTGTTCACAGGCACAAAGGAAAATGGCCCTTGAACGTTTGGCATTAAGGCGAGAATGCGCCCCGGGGTTCGTGTTTTTAATGTGATTGTCTCTTAAGGAAGCGTTTTTTATTATCGTTCATTATTTTTCGCGTGACGGTTGAGCTAAGTACGGGCGAGGGTACGGAAGGCAGGAGAATAAATTGTTGAATACTATTTAGTTAGGTTTTAAGAGCTGACCTTTTCGAATTCAGCGAGCGATATCTTTAGCGGGGAATTGTTCAGGGTTTCAACTATTAAGTTTAAAAGTTAACATTTCTTTACCATTTAAACAGATTATGAACTAATTTTGTTATAATCTAAATGGTATTAGATCCATTAAAGTAATATATCGATAGAATAGCACCAACAAATAACCATAAGCATGTCACCAAAGCTTTAGTCCATGTCTGTACCTTAAATCACAAAACACTTTATCTCACATAAAACCTATTGTCCTGTATAACATACTTGTATATTGAATAAACTACCACTATTCAAGAAAACCACGAGTATTTTATAGCTTATTTAAAAAGCGGTAAGGTTAAAAATTACTTGGTATATCAATGAATCATTACTGACAATTTTCAATTACAGAAGCCGCAGAGGTCGGACGGTGTTGTCTTGAAAACAATCTTACACTATCTTCTTAGTAAATGTTTTAATTGCCAAATCGAATAACTTTATTTTCACACCATTACTGTAATTATAAATGTAATCATGTCAATGTATATCTTTTTGATTTCAAATATTATTAGTTTTCTTTTTAAATTTGAAATATGTTTTTACCTAAATAACACAGATGGATGGGTATTTCAGACGTCCGTATGTAGGTTTCATTGTAAGTCTAAACGTTATGACCGATTTTGAAGTGCGAGAGACCGTTAGATTGGAATTTTTTATGTCGGCTTTTAGTATGGGTGTTTTTTATATATCTTTTTTGATTATCTACACCGAATAGAATAAAAACTTGAGGTTTTACATGTGTTTGATCAAAAAGAAAACTCGGTGAATAGTGCATTCGTGCACTTAGAGCTTATGTGCCTAATGTCTTGTTGAAAAGCTCAATAAGAGGTTTATTTTCGTCTCTAGCGTCTGCACTTAGATGCAACTACGTTTAGGCGGACTTCGGACTGACATTACCTTCTGAAGTCGAGACAGCGCCATCTATTGGTGATTACAAGAGAAATTTTCTAAATGTTATATTTTATTTAGAGCGTTAAATTTAAACGAGAAATAAGTTGATGTGTACATTTTCCTGTGTTGATGTGATATTAATCCTTATAGTATAAAAGCTAGTAGATTTCTGCATTTCGATATTTTACAGATTGTAGGTATTTTAGCGATTTTTTTGTAGGAATTGTAACATTTAAATCTTCTTATTACAATTCACGTATAGATATAAGTACAATCTTCATCAATTTGTCTTGTTTTAAACATAGGTACATCGTGTTGAAATAAATCGAATTAGATTTCACTTATTGTGCGTACATCAATCAGCACTGAAAGAATTGTTATCCAGTCGTAAAGTAGGTAGTAAGAAGAACAGTCCTATAAATATTAATTTACGATATACAAAAACAAGTAATAGGTAAAAGGGAATATGAGAAATATAACCATGAGTTATCGCACGATCGAAAGAGATCGAAAAAATACTGCAATGGGAGGACCATTTCAATTCTAAGTACGAAACAATAACAGCCGGCGATAAGCCAGCTATAAACGTAACGTCACCGAATAAAACCGGGAATAGTTTGGGAAAAAATGCTTTATCTTGCGCACTGCAACCTCCATATTTCATAGCGAAGTCACACCGGCGTCTGTCGAACGAAGGATATACCGACATATTTTTTATCCGCCCCATAAAATGGCTATTGTCGGGCCCGTACTATTGTTGCAAATGGATCTCTTAAAAAACTTTCATAGAAACGGGTCAATGGATCAATACATCATTCATTGCGTGTTGTGAACTCGGTAAGAGATTAGACAACTTAAGTCACCAATGGATGGATAGTGCAATTTAATTATCGTTTGAAGTGAAAATGAAGAGAAAACCACACCTCACTCTTAAAAATGAGTCCATGTGTTTAGGCTCTTGGAAGTCACAACGGAACGGACATATATACATACACACATACTTACATTCATACATTCATACCCTCTTAAAACTGTCAGTCGGTCAAAAAAGAAAATAAATTAATGCTGTTTTGTTCACTTACTATTCTGATTACATTTTTAATAGGAAATTAAGAATGATACACGCTGTTAGATAATAGAGGTACCTGAGTAATCTTAAAAAATAATCATACAATTTGGAGCGGTAACATTTAATGCACTAGAATAGAACATGCATTGTTAACGAGGAAACTTTATCCAGTGACCGTCACCCGGGCTATACTCATCAGCGATTCGAAACTGTAAATGCGTTTCGTCTGTACTTGTTTCAAACTTTTTTTCGTTAATTCGCCTGTGACAGACCGACGAACGGACGGTCCCCGCGTTCATTAGCGCTGATTGCAACGGCCGTGATAAAAGAGGCCGTTTTTGATTGTAACCTTTTATTTGACTTTTACGATCGCTAATAAGTTGAGGAAACATTTGAATGAGGGCCTCGAAAGCTGATTTCCTTTTAAATACGAAAATTTCCTCTTTAAGTGACAATCTTATACATCTTTAAGCATGAATGAATTATTCGTGGAATGTGTTTAGGTTATTAAATTGCAGATTTTAATAATTACATAAAATATAAACAAATAATGTTAATAACGTTAATGGTATAATATAATACAATAGCAATGGATAATATTGAATAATGATACCGTTTAGAAGCAGAAATGTGTAGGTAATTGTAACAAGTAGGTTTACTAAAAAGTTACTAGCATTAGTAAAGTAATTATGAACTGTGAAGTAAGAACTAATACACCGAGTAATAAACAGACCACAAAAAATATCTCACTAAATAGATTTACTCAGGTTACACAAGCAACGACTTTAATTCCATCGCACTTAATGTAATTAAGGGACATTAGGGAAAGGAGAATATTCATGTTGTCGAGAACGTATTTTTTATAAACAGACGGTTTCTAACGGCTTCAGGTAAAGGGTACCTAAAGAAGACAAATGTCGGACTAAATGAAGACAAAGGGAATCCGCGTGAATCACGTAAACCACGCTCTCGGGCATTGTCAAAAATGATATTTGACAACTGAGAAGGGGTACAGTATCATACATTTTTCATATGAAAACACTTTTGGTATTGTTTAGAGTGCCATTATAATTAAATATTTCGTATCGCTAGTTTCAAAAAGGATCAGAATAAGATGTCAACGTCAGTGTTACCATTCGACTGTGCTGGATAGAGCGTGATAAATCGTTTTAGAATATGATAGCAATCCAACATCGATAATTTACTATTTAATTACTAAGGTATCAACAAAAATATTTTAAGCGTAAGCGAAAGTAGTAAAAAGTTGAGATCTTTTTATGCTAATGTTAACTCAAAAGACGCGCGACCTGCATCACAACCAATAAGTAAATGACCGTAAGGATCCATTCCACTTTCAATTTATCACCGAGAGATGGCGTTGAATGTATGAATGAATTGAAAGTTAGATTACACAATTTAAATTCCCCCTTGATGCAAAATAGGGACGCAAAGATGAGGTTTGAGGGGGCGGCGTAGAATACATTATAGAAGGTAAAAGAGAAGGGGGAAGGTTGAAATATTTACTTCGCAGCAGTTTGGAAATGTGTTCACCGGTGCGGTGCAAAATCTTAATGGATTATGTTATGATTAGAACGGTCGGTTTACCTGAGGTAATCTCGCGAATTTTCTTCGAATTCCACTTACAAAGTATAAAACTATGTCACTTAGTGTACATTTTCTTCGTCCCCTTGGATTTTGTTAAATGAAGTAAGTAAGTTCATTTTTCTATCGATTCTCCGCTTCTAATCCATTAAAATTTTATAGCATATACCAATGGATATATGAATAGGATAAAATTTCGTTTTGAAAAATAAATACTTCGAATTGATTTTTATAAAGAAATTAGAAATTTAAATGAACCATGAGAATGACTAATAATATGGCGATAGCGGCTGAAATAAAGCAACACACTTTCAGAGAATTACCTAAACTTAACTTGCGAATGAAGTTAAGTCAGCTACGAACATTCATAATTTTTCAATAATCAACGTGTGAATTGAGCCTAATAACGTAAAAGCTGGAACATTGTTTGACCGTTCATTAGCATGCCTTCGATAACATCTATTGTTTTTTGCGGAGCTTTTCAACTTGTGTGAATGCATTCTGCTTTCTGGGCCAAACAAAAGGTCCAAGATAAATCATAGCTCTAACTGATTATCCAATAAAACAAAATAGGTAGAGGGTATTTATACTTCTGCGTCTCGCCTAATGATTTAGTTCCTACTCTTTCTGTTAACTTTTGTATCCTTTAGGATAGAGATAGGAGATTATATTAAATTTCGTGAGCAGCTTACTCGTTACCGCCTTCTACTATAAGAAAAACTACTAAGAAATGAAACAACAAGAAGAGGAGTCTATTAACATCTTTAACGTTGTCTAAACAAAAGACGTTCGCGAAGTTTGTTCTCGACGCAGTTTCTTTGTACGTAGAACAGTAGTACGAAGTATACTTGGTAAGTATATTTGGTGAGTATGCTCAGGTTTTAAGTGGGGTTGTAAGCTCTCACCGAGTTCGTGGCCCGATTTACGACGCGTACACACTAAAGTGTAACGTTTGCAACATTTTTGCAATCGCAAACTGGGAACTTAATGCATTTACAGGCAGTTAAGGTAGCCAACTTGTTTAATACTCGAACGTTTAAACATTGTTGCGGTTTAGACACTTATGTATTTTGTTTAATGTTTAGCGACCGATTAGTCTTTTGTTTAAATAATTCGCTTCTTAAGTAAATGCTTTATACGAAAACATTGTTGTAATGCTATTTATAAACTGAAATAAATAGAAAGTAAGTTTGTACATATTTTTGGACCCGTTTACGACTATAAATCGTCTATAATTGACTGACCGGTTGGCGCAGTGGTAAAATACTTGCCTATCACGCCGCAGGTCGTGGGTTCGATTCCCACCCAGGACAAATATTTGTGTGCATGAACATGTCTGTTTGTCTTGTGT
>DWLR01000458.1:0-25546 GCA_018246295.1 Papilio alexanor hazarajatica
CGGACCTTGCTCCAACAGATTACCATTTTTTCCGGAATTTGGACAACTTCTTACAAGGAAAAAATTCAACTCCGATGTGGCAGTCCAAACCGCCTTCAAAGAGTTTATTGATTCTCGCCCCCATGTTTTTTTTAGTAAAGGGATCAATGAACGACCTATGAGATGACAAAAGTGCATAGATAACAACGGTGCATATTTTACAAAAAAAAAATGACTATATTCCTCCCGTACAAAACGCCAATTTCATATGTAAGGACCTAATAAATGCTTTGATATTGTTTTGATTTTTATTTATTTCTTACTCTACGTTGCATTGCAACGCGTGACGGGTTCGGCTAGTTAAGTATTAATTAACTTACACTCGATGCGGTTACGTTACAGTAGAAAAAGTATTCTCAATGTTAAGTAATTTTCTGTTTAAACACATGAAACATATGGAAGGATGTTGTAATTTGCTTTTTATTAGAATTATATTTGTAATTTCATTTATATGAAATATTAAACGTGTAGATATCAAACCTACTATATGGAAACCACAACATCCGCAATAACGCAAGGCGTTCAAATGTATACTTACCCGATGTGCGCCACGCGGAGTGGCTGGTAGCAGCAACTACACTTATTTATAAATCGTATGAATTCCGTACAAATCCATCCAACCGTCCATTTAGAGTACCTATTTAGGAATGTTATTTAGAAGATCTTTAGATAGGTACGAAGATTAGAGACACGCGTATTTTTCCGAGTTCAACTCCTATAAATCTTAATACTAAAATCACTACACCTCGAGAAAAAGTAGGATACCAAGGCGGCGATATCCAAACAGTTAACTTCGAAATGTATGGTGACGTCTCCAATTGGGTAGCTCCAGCTTCCTATTTGATGACTGGCTGCTGTAGCATCCTGGCGACTCCACTAAAATGTAAGCGGCCAATGCATCTTGCAGCTTGGCTTACTCAGTCGCCAACCAGCTGTCAGTTTTGTTAATATTGCCATAAATGAACCTAGTGACGCAACGCCGTGGTTACTCTACATGGTGACTGACAGCCAGAAGATTGAGAGCCATGTTTGACTTAACGTGGCCACGGTGTCCTACTAAGGCAGAGCTCTTAGTACCTAGTTTAGTAATTTAAGATACTGTAGTTATAATTCAAGGCTACGCTTTGTGTTGTTACTCTTTACGAACACAAAACTTGGCATGTCATGGATCTGCATGGATGGACCTTGTCCAATAAATTCATCAGATGGGTCTTTTTTAAGTCAGTCGTAAACCGGCACCTCAGATTTTTTTTATTTTCAAACGACATTATCTATACATATAATAAAATTGTAACTGATCGGTGTCTGTACATGGAAAATAAATTAGCAAATCTATTACAGGGGGTATTTTCCAATGCTATAGAACTCAAAACAACGATTTTTAAAATTTTTGTCTGTTTGTCGGTTTGTGTGTTTGTCTGTTTGTCTGTTACAATGTTCGCGCTAATTTTAGAAACGGCTTAACCGATTTGGATGCGGTTTTCATCAATGTGTAGTAATTAGCTACGATCGTTAGATTAAGTTTTTATTTCATCTAAATCGGTGCATGAATAAAAGTTATATCAATTTAAAGAGTTACGTTAAATATTTGTTCAGTAAAAATGCTATAAAATGACTATTTAGTTAATTGGGATGAAACTTTAGCTTACTATATATGATATTCTATAAAATGACGATGGTTCAAAGATAATACAAAGTTTAAAATAGACATTTTGATATTGCCAATGTAACTTGACCTTCGATCTATATTGTCAAATGGGCTGATCATGGTTCTACTTAGGCTGGACGCTTCGACAAGAATTTGTCGACCCCAAACCGAGACATTACCCAATAAGGTCTCAAGTTCAGACACCAGTTTGTTCCGGTTCTCAATGGCGGTACCTTATTAGCACAGAGATAGATTATAGTCTGGAACATCATTTCATTTCATTTCATTTAAGCTTTATATATATTCCATACAAGTAATACACGTAACATATATTGAGAACCTTTTTTTATATCAACTTCGGAAACTGTATGGATCCCTTTCGAGTAAAAGCCTCCTCCAAGCAATCCCACTGTTTTCTATTTTTCGCCACCTCCTGCCATCCTGAGCCTGCCACTGCCACGATCTCGTCTGTCCACCTCGCATGCGGCCGACTTCTCGCTCTGGTGCCTCGTGGCCCTGACCACTTAACATCACTTAGGCTTGTATCCTGGAAAAATGTACGGTTTCCGTGGAACGTTTTTCACCCAGATATATGTATATGTTTACATATAGATACATCAATAGTGAATTCCACGCGGACGAAGTCGCGGGCAACATCTATGTGAACTAAAACTGAGAAAGGAAAATTGTTGTAGAAGAAAATACGCCGAGTTGTGCGTTACGATATTGCAAATCTCGTTATGGGGGAACACGACTGACCGTGACTTCAGTTTTTTTTTTGTATATATTTATGTATTTAGTACTTATTCATATAATAAGTAAAATTTAAGACAATTATCATTGATAGTTCTAGTACATTTTTCAATATTGTAATAAGCGCCCTCTATTGTTAAGTAGATTAACTAGAGCATTACAACTGAATTAATGATGTGATATTTTTTATCAGTTTTTAGTATCTCATAATATTTCATGAGGCATATTATATATAAAAAAACAAATAGCATTGGAAGTATGAATGGGAACATAATCATATGGTATTTAACACACCAAAGGTGTGAAATGCCAAGTAAGCACAGTAATGATTTTATTAAAACTATTGAAAGTATTCTTGAATTTGAATGTATTTGAGGACTTAATAATTCACTCGATACTGCGATTCTCAATCACATATATAGTCTATATGATAAGATCTGTAATAGAGATTTATGTTGATATCAAGCTTCCACATGTTGGGAAATTCAATCCCTCTCTTCAGAACAAATCTAAAAGACAAAAGTACACAAAACTGGTTTTATTTCAAATGATTTAAGAATTCATTATTTACGCATTTTTGCATTTTTTTATTTGTTAGTATAATTAAGATTGTATTAGCTGATGGTAGCTAAATAAACAATGTCGCCATTGTTAAACCCAGCAAACTTTTACAAATTAATTGGAAACTGTCTTAATAATTCGATCGTTTCTCTAATTATTTCCCACATATTGGTCTAGGTACTGAAGTAAAAAAAAAACTTTAATTACTGCTATCGATATGTTTATAATATATTTATGGCGTCGTTTATTAGTAATATTATTACGTCATCTACCGTCACTTTTCAACGCATGATTACTCTACCGACGATTATGTTTCAAATATTTTTAGGAAAAGCTCCCCAATGCCTGTTCTTGATATATTTTAATCTCTTTGGTACCAAATTACAAAAGTTTCAAATAGGAAAATAAGAATCGAACGCGTGCGTAGCCGCGGGCAACAGCTAGTTATTAATAAAGAACTATAAGACGCTTCGACTAGGCCTTTGGGTACATAAAGAATACGCGGTTTGGTCATTTTAAAGGTCGATGATTACATTTTTATCAATCAAGTATTTTTTTTGTCCATGCAAACTTTTACACAAAATAAACACAACATAAGTACCAACAGTCACGCCTATGACTTGAAGAAGTAGGCGCGGATTACAAATTGCATTTTGAACGATCCGAATATAATTAATATAGTTTGTTTTCTTAGTCTCTTAGACTGACCGGTTGGCGCAATGGCAAGACACTTGTCTCTCACGCCGCAGGTCGTGGGTTCGATTCCCACCCAAGATTTTTGTGTGCATGAACATGTCTTAAGTCTATTTGTCTTACGTCTGGATATAAAGACCACCCGAGGACGAGCAGCAGCGTCCTTTTCTTAGTACGGTGGAACATACTGCGATCGCCAACCTGCGCCTGCCAATCCTGGTGATTATGGTGTATTTCCCCTCAATGGTGCGATCAATAGGGGAGGCCTATGTCCAGCAGTGGACGATCATAGGCTGAGGTGGTGGTGGTGGAGGTGGTTGTTTTCTTATATACTATTATTCAGTATTAGTAAAATGGTTTTTAATTTATTTTTTCGGAAGCAGTTAATGGCAAGTTTTAATTAACTTGGCATTTCGTCATAATCTCTGAACTCTCGTGCGAACAATATCTCGTGACACTTTCCGGGAATTCCGCTATTAATACGAGCGCTTTTTATTTATAAACAACAAGGGAGCTTTATTAATACGGTCATCAAGCTTTCTCGGTGCTTCCGTTTTACTAATAACAATGTTCGTGGTACTATGGCTGAAAATGACTGTTTTTGAATTTTTAATAAGTCGATAAATACTTTAAAAGAATTGTTATCTAAACGTAGTTAAGCTTTCTGAAGACAAGATGTAGGAATATTTGTAAGGTTTTGCTGACTTATATGTATATCGCTTTCCGAAATCTAACTACAACAATGTTAAAATCTCGACAAATAATTTATTTAATGTGTTGACAATATAAGCTAGACACAATAATTCTATTCCACCTCAGCCTATGATGTCGGACTGGCACTGTTGGACATAGGCCTCCCCCATTGATCGCGTCACTGCTGCCCGTCCTTCGGTGGATTTGACATCCAGAACCAAAACAAACATACATGTTCATGCACACAAATGTTTGTCCTGGGTGGGAACCGAACGCACGCCTTAGGCGTGAGAGGCAAGAATCTTACTCAAATTAAGGATTTGATATAAATCCAACTGTTTAGTTTAAATATAATTTTCAAGTGTTTACTATCTATTTATAATGAAACAGATTCGATTACATATTTAACAAAGGCTACGCGTAATGAACTGATGCAGACCAATTTACAAAAACCTACATGTATATACAAATCATAAAGATCAGTCATACCGTTCTTAAATAATATCGGGACATACAGAAAACAGACAAACAGACAGATATTACATTTACATAGCCTATTTTTTGTGCACTCACGTGTTCTTGCTATATACTTATACCAATTTTAATTAAGATCGGTTAAGTCGTTCTAGAGTTAAATTGTGACACACAGACAGAAAGAGACGACAATTTAGAAAATGGTACTCGTAGAATTGATATCAGTCAGATATTAAATAAAAATTTATGACAAAATTTCACAAACTAAATTAAAATTACAGACTCTGAACAACAGATTTGTACGATTATATTAGTATAGATTATGATGGAAGGTCAGTAAGTTACAAAATCATGATATTTTAAACGGTCAGTTATTATTTAACTAGTTCAGGGCCGGTCCCGCTCGCCCCAGCCGCCATATTACTCGCGGTTTCCCGGAAACCTCAACAAATTTAAGCCCGATGTTATTTCTAATTCGTGCGTGCCTTTTCGACAAAACACACTCGAAATCTAGCCCAGCTTTCGATTTGTTTTTGCAAATGTACACGCTTAACAATGCAAATTAGATGTATTTTTGTTTGAATTAATGAAATAAGGCGTTTTATTTTTGGCTCTATTATAGATTTATTACAAACAGAGTACTAAGTAAGGTAAAAAAAATAGTTGTAACATAAAAATCACGCTTTGTTGCATTTGTTGATGAACACGTTAATGAAATGAGAACCTAACACGATAGTACAGAAGCTGCAGGCTTAAACTCTGCGCAACAAACAAGACTGCAGATTAGGATTTCAATGACAGTCGTAGACAGAAACATTTTATTAACTGTATGCGCGTTTTCTAACTTTACTACACAGAATTTACGACAGCCAGAAATATTACTCGCAGTGTAGTGTCCAGAAATCGACGCATTTAACTCTTCACTCTTCTTCTTTAACTCTACGTAATTTAAAAAAAAAAAACAATAAATCAGCTTGCAAATGACAAGAATGAGATTAATCTTCGTATGAGCATGCTTACGAATGTAGAACAATATTTGGATAAATTTTGCGAAATAAATACACAATTTTTATTGAATTCCACGCGTACGAAGTTGCGGGCAACAGCTAGTAAACGTATAATGCTCATAAATATATTTTTATAATAAGTTTATTGAAAAGGTGCGATCACCGGAACCGATCGCACACTGGACTACATCCAAACTAATTATGAACCTGTAAATCACGACAGACGGTCGGAATGGGCCTCGGCGTGTGCAGCGCGAATATTTCTCCAAGGAGACCTGATAGACGACAAGACGCGACAGGTAGCTGTGTATGTACTGCCCAGATCTAAACGCAGCGCTTGGCTGATAGCCTAGGACTGTGATCGATCACATGAACGGAACTTATATCGATGTAGTGGTTGACGATTTCCTTGAATACAAATTTGATTGAGATATTTTTAAATGTTAGGTTTGTGTTCGGAAATAAGTCTTATAGATATAAATTGAAGGTGAAAAGTATAATATAACGGATAAATTTGAATGATTCTTTAAAATATATATTATTACCTGTCTCGCAAAGAGGTGCCAAATACAAGCATCAAGTACATCGGAGTAAGAAGATCGGTGACTATGTTTGTTTTTCGACGTCCACCAAGTATCATGAAAGCATTTCTGGGGGGGGGGTGAGTATTCAGTTGTTAATAAAGTACAGAAATGCTGATATAATTGATGCCTTGTATGTTGCGGATGAATAAAATGGGATACTACGTACTTAAAAAGCGATTCTTAAAGTATGGAATCTAGCCCACATTATGATTATAAGCGGAGTGAATCCCATTTCTTTGCTTCATAATATATAAAAAACTAATTTTACTTTATTTAATAAATCTCTTAACGTTTTTTCACAAAAACAAAACTGACTTCAAATTTGTATAACTCTTTCACTTTTTAAGGATAAGCAATAGAAAAAAGCTTCATAATCGGTTACTTCAAAATCAACTTCTAGACACATATTATCTATTATAGAAATTAATATACGCGGAATCAAATTATTATTTTTAGCTAGGATAATAAGAAACGATCGTGTGTGAAATCGCGGGCAACACCTAGTGTTATTTATAATCATCTATAGTCACGCTACTTCTCATTACAAATCCATTAAATCTACCAATTCTACCGATTAATTCTAAGTCTACCAATATGTCAATTTTCGGTTTATCTTCGGAACCTAAGGTCCGTGAACTTTTAAGATTAAATGGGACCCATTTGCGAAAATTTCCTCTAATGTCGGTAACGAACGTAAAAAAATACAACCGCATTGAGAACCTCAAAGAAAAAAAATCATTTGTTGCACCTTTGTCATTTCTCTGAGAAAGATACACACACCTGTCTGAGAAAGATTGATAACCCTTGCCTTTGTTAATTTATAATTGAATTTTAAAACAACCCGGAAGTTGGCAGAAGTGATAAAAGTTCTCGAATAAGAAACGAATTTATTATCTGTGACAATTTCACTCCCTCTGAGGAGCAGGTGGTGCTCCTTAAGCATTATTAATGAATTCTAATTAGGTGTGACGGAGAGCAGATATGCATTTTTTCACCAGCTCAACCCAAATAAACAGTGCGCTGCATATTCCGGGACGTATATTTTCGTGTGACACAACTTTTTGCGGTAAGCTTTAAAAAAAGGTGAATCGTTTAATCTTAATTTTGTTTACGAGTTTATGGCGCCGGTGAAGCTAAAGTATTCATTGAATATGGGTTACCGTGATGATACAGGATACAATACAATACAATGAATAAAAAATATTTTTCTGTACTTTCTTAATTTTTTTCTACACTGAATATTTTGATTTAATGTGTGGCGACGTAGCTTATGTCTCCTTTTACAAGATAAATCTTTGTTGCAATATTGAGGCCATCTTTTTAAGGCGATTAACCTGATTTGTGTGCATTGTACCAGAGAACAGCTTCATGTCTTTTTTGTAAACAAATAGCAGACAAAGATTTGTAACATTACGTAACTACTTGAGCGTCAGCTGTTTACGAGGGCTAACAATGTTTACTACAAGGGAAAGCCAAAACGCAGCTTTATTTTAATACTGTTGCATTATTTTGCTAAGGTTTCTCGTTTTGTTAGCCTTCGTACAAATAAACTTCCCGAGTGCATTGTGCGTGGCGGAGAATAATAAATAATATTATATAAATGGACACAAGGCTGTTTCTAATTTATTATGAATACAATTTAATTTATCGCGAAATTATCTCACTAAAAACGAAAACATTTGGGTGTCCTTGGACTACGTATGAAAGATGAGATTAGTAACCTAATCCGTTCGATCCATTTAAACAGTTGATCACTCTTCCCCGTTTATTCAAGCTGTATTAACCGCTTGCTCCAGATAACTAACGTAATTCTAATTGTTGTGTAAGTCATATATCAACCTTGACCTGATATAATAAACAAATTAGCACAAGCATAAGTAAAAAGCGATGTCTCCGTCTCTATTTGTAATGAAAAATTTGTTATTTCATTATCTTCCATTGTATAGACTTTTTCCACTTGACAACGAAATTGGCAAACAGATTTCAGCACCTACGCATATTTTGTGTGTAGTCTGTGGATATCCACTCGCATTTGATACAACTGATATATCGGAACGGACATACAAACATTCACACATATACATACCCGCGAAAAGAAATTACCTACATGTCAGTCAGGCAAAAATTTGTATGGTATGCTATCTTGACAGGCGTAAACTGCAAATTCCCATTAGTGAAAATAATCGTGCAGCGCATTGATATTTCTAAAGACTTAAAAGAAAATTATATCTTTTATCCACCATTTGTAAATTAAAAATATATTTTTATCGCGTTGAATAAAAGTCAAAGAAAGCGGTCTAGAGACGTATCAACACAAAACAGAATCTAGTGAGACATTTCTTAGAAGTTATAAATCTTCGCGGCTACATTATTAGGCATTTCTAGATTTTGCTTGCAAAGTTGTCTTAGAATTATGCTGCTAGAGATTTATTGCATGTCTTGGTGTTATATATACGCTGACAAGATAAGTGTTCGAAAAGAGATTTTCTTTACAACATACTAAAGAACAAATGATTTTAACCGTCTTCAAAAAAAGAGGTTCTAAATTTGGTTGTATTTTTTTATTTTTGTGACCGCAGAACTTTGTCGTTTACAACAATTTAAAACCGATTTAAAAAAAAATCTTTTGTTGGACAGGTAACATTCCCAAGTGGGTCTCATTTAATTTAAAATGTCATTGGATGGATTTAATGGATTTGTAATGAATGAGACGGTAGCGTGATTATAAATAAAATAATATGTTGTCCGCGGCTTCGCACGCGTCCGTTCCTTATTTTCCTAGCTGAGTGTTTTTTGTAATTTTATTCCGCATTTGACAAAAAGTTGTTATTGTCAACATTACCATGGCAACTGATAATAAAACGACCGATAATGAAGCTTTTTCTATTTCTTATCCCTATAGAAGGGAAGAATTACACAAACTTGAAGGCGGATTTGTTTTTGTTAAAAACCATCAAAACGTTAAGATATTTTTCAAATATTTTGGCAAGGTCAAAATAATTACAGACTTAGGAGCCTTCAAGCAGAGAGTGTACTTCCTCCTTAAAGGCCGGCAACGCATCTGCAGTTCCTCTGGTGTTGATGTCCATGGGCGTTGGTTCTCTTAATGTTAGGCGACCCGCTGCTCGTTTGCCTCACTTATTCTATAAAAAAAATGTAGATTACGGGCGTGAGTGCATATTTGTTTATTATGTCATCAATCCGATACTAGAAGACCTGCTAGCTAGCTTGAGGAAGTAACACGCAAACAATACTTTATTACCGTTTATATACTGGCTGTATATCATGTGTAGCAACGAATTTTCATCACTTTTAGTCCGTAAGTTAATAAACACCAAGGTTTGCAATACTATTAAACTCTTACCTTTTATACGATAAGAGTATTATACTGAACACTACTTTTTTCAATTTGTAGATTGTGCGGTTGCTATGTGCCAATAATATCGATAGATTCATCTTCGAGTTCAATAAACTCGGATCGGGATTACAAAGCGATTTTAGAGTCTTGACTGCACGATGATTTTCCCGGGCGTCTATGCGGTGAGTCACTACAAGAAAAAACTTGTTTATCGGTAATCAGCGTCCATTGCGGCGATGACTGTCTAACCAATTTCCCTGAACGTGAAAAGTCGTAAAATGTGCGATGGCACATTTCACGATATTTAGTTGAGGAAAAATCACTGGAAACGCTTCCCGGCAACATGTGGCATTGAAACACTCGACATGTTTTGCCTTGCGAAGAGCTTTGTTTACGAATGAATAAATGAATGCGTATATTTGTGTTGAAATCAAAATGTTCTTTTTTGAAAATATCTTAATAAAGATTACGTCCGCATAATGTTATTTAATATAATTAGCCTATATATTGCAGTTTTAGAGGTGTCAGCATCAATTACAATGCTTTAATAAAAGCTGTCATTTTCATTTTGTAAGCACAAGAACCATACGATTGAACTAATTTATCCTACTTCTATCTTTGGAATTTAACTTATCAAATATGATAAAAAAACACTTTTTGTGTACCTAAAATCTTTGTTAACAATAATTTAAAATCGGTAGACATAAGACTCAAAGATTCATTAAATTAAATTTGATATATTATATTTTCTAATATGTAATTTTCAAATAGTACGAATTTTCAGTATTCTCGTTTCCAACAGCAAGTTGCATTGACAAAAATACGCTAAAAATATATCCGAAGGCCTTGGATGTGTTTCTCGATATTAGCTTTTTATTTTCATCCAGCAACAAACTCGACGCTTTGAAGAGCTTTCGTTTTGTTTGGGTTTACATCGATTGCGAATTGATGTTACGAAACTTGGAGATCAAACGTTACTGAGACTGAAAAAGAACTAGGGCCTTAGTTCTATTTCAATCGACGTGTGCAGAGATTATTTCGAAAGCCGGTCCTATTTTAACATGTCGATGTGTATTATATTGATGGGCTGTTCACTAGATTCGCGAATGTGTATTGACTCAGACTTTAGGTCGACACTAAATTCTGTTACGTTATGCATGATTCAATGCATTATTGTTGGGAGGTATGCCATGACATGCCGATTTAAGAGAATATATGATTTATATTTTCCGAGTGCTCAACTCAATATTCATAGCCCATCGTCAATCAGATCAGAAAAGTTATTTTTCCACGTGCCAACTTAAATAAAAAATAAAACGTGTTTAGAGTCTGACCGTTTACATTTGTTGTAATATATTTTTAAGCCTTTAAGCTTTTATAAAAGTTACTGAATAAGTTATTGGATAATATTATTACATATATGTATCGTTATCGTCCCTGTTGATCACGGCCGGCCCTAAGGATCAATCGATTGTTTCTTCCTTGATGAAATCATCCCTACTAACACTGCGTCGCCCTGTACTTGGCCGTCTAGAACCTAACCTACTTAAAACCTTTTATTCACCGGCCATCCATTTTATGAGTAATGTGTTCGACCCATTAATAATAATAATAATAATAATATTCTAGGATATTATTCACACATTGCCATCTGATCCCAAACTAAGCAGAACTAGTACTATGGAAACCAGATAACTGATATACTAAATATATTAATACTTTTCTTTTGTAAATATATACATATATAGATAATTACATCTAGACTCAAGACAAACAGACATGTTCATGCACACAAATGTTTGTCCTGAGTGGGAATCGAACCCACGACCTGCGGCGTGAGAGGTAAGTATCTCACCACTGCGCCAACCGGTCAGTCATTGTAATTTAATTCCATGAATATAGTAAATAATTGACTGCGTAGTTTATATTATACATTTAAATAAAATCCGGAACGATACATCATACGCACGTGCGGTAAAGTTGTTCAAATGAACTTTGCAGATAATTCGTATATATGCCTATGTGCTGTAAATGGCTATGTGTTAGACTTACGATTACTTAATTAGTGTCGATTATAGATTTTACTGTAGATAACGTTATTTCTGATTCTATCTATTCCTAAAAGCAATTTAATACAATTAAATCTCAAGTAAATGTTACGACTGTCATTACAATAAATCGGTCGTCACCACCTTAGGTGATTCGAGGACATAAATTTAAAAAATCAAGCGTGTGGAGAAATAAACTGTCCTATTCACGCTCACTTTAATTTGAAGGTTCGCAGATTAAATGATGTTTAAAAATATAATCGCGGTCTCGACTCCGAGGTTATTTGTTAACATCGTTGACAAGCTCGGCATAAACGTATATCCGACCACACTATTGAAATATTGCCTATCTTTATGTATGTGTGTCCTCGAAAGTGACGCATTACTGTGCCGATATTCTTTCATTTGATTTATTATAACAAGGGTTTAAAGTTTGATAAATACTTAAATTTAATTTCTTGTGATCATTTATCTAGACATTTATTTATTGTTCAATATTCTATAATAATTATATCGCAAAGAATTTGTGCCTAGACAGTAAATTATAGAGCAACAATCTTACACAACAGTCACTGCTCTTTTTCTTGTCTCTTACATTAATTTACGATATTCAGGTAACAAACTCAAAAAAAATATTTTTCTTTTTATCTTTTCACAAAACGACAAATTAATGTGACCGTCGTTTCGGTGTTTTCCCCATGGATCTGTGTCAATATTTTTCGTGTACAAAATAAATACGTCTCACTTCTGTTTATAAATAGCACCTAACCGGAACAGATATACGGCACACCGTCTGCCTTTGCCAGAGGTGCAAATTGATGCGCGCGCTTAGTAAAGCTCGGCGCTCGGCAGTCGCTTCGTTAGTCAAGCCGCAACCTCCGAAGTGAATACACGTATCCACTTGTGCCGCGAAATAAATACGATAACTTGGATTCAGATCCGATTAAACACAATTTAAGTTCAGTTGTAAAAAAATAATATGACAACGTGATATAACGTGAAGCCACAATGTCTTTCTGTAGAATAACGGGCCGCAGCAGGGGGCTGCCTAAGCCCAATTATTTTCCACTACTCGCTCCGATCTCCCCGGCGGATGCCAAGCGCTGCTGCAGGATCACCGGGAAATCTTACGGTTTGCCCACTCATCACTACATTCCAGTACTTTTGACTGCGAGTTCTTCCAAAGCAAAGTGCAAAATTACAAATGTTGCCGGCGAACTTGGACCCCACCACTATGCACCAGAAATTAATTATGGCAATAGAAAACATGACCTACTCCCAGATTATAGATACATATTCCCTATTCTCGACGGATCTAGTGAAGCTCAAAAAGCATTGATGGATATGTTACTAACTAAACACGTTACTGAGGAAAAACGATACGTTTATACGGTGCAAGAAAGACGCTGTGGCTTAGTGTTCTCTGCTCGAATGGAAGCAGCCGTACGCGATGGAGACGTAAGAGACGTAATGCTCGCTAAAGACTCTGATACTGTTCTTATAAAAACAAAACAAGGGCGGAGTGTTTCTATGGATTTCAAAGATTTTACTGAAGATATAGATATGTATGAAGGAGAGGGGCCGAATGCGGAAGTGCTAAAACAGAGGGAACAAGAAGAACTCGAAGAAAAAAAGAAGAAAAGAAAACGGGCAGCAGGTTTATCGTCGATGAAAAAAATATTTGAAACTAAGGAGAAACTTGCAGAGGTTCAAGAAATCGAAGAAGAAAAACTCCGTCAAGATCGTTTGGCCAAAAAAGCTAAATTAGAAGAAATGAAACATGAAAAATATGATACTAAGACCTATTTGTGTGACAATTTTAACATAAATCAAATGAGATCTAAATCTAGCATTGCTATGTGTAACGGAGACTGGAAAGATCAAATACACCCATTGATGGAAACGTGGGATTGGGACTTACTTGAAAAGGAAACAAAAGATGAGCATTTCATACCTAAGAGCACAGTTTTACCTTCACCTGTGAAAATAACGCCTTATCATTGTGAAGCTGAAGTATATCAAGTCGATAAAAATATTAGTGAAGTGACGATACCTTTAGAAAATGTTCCTAGTGTTAATCCTTTAAAACCGTTCAAAATCCGGCCATGTGAAACAATATTACAAGCTGTAAAAGGGCTTTCTCAGGAGCACTTAGCTGAAACGTCCGATGTGACTGAAAAATTATTTGAAGAAAATAAATTAGACATGTTGTCTACTTTAGAAATTTTGCCTAATGTTGTGAAGAACATTAAGAAAGGTAAAAAGGAAAAAATCGGTAAAATATCGGGTTTAACTTTAGATATTAATAAGGCTAAAACCTTTATTCCTGGGCAACATATAAATACACCTCAAGGATTAATATTCGTTCCCGGCCAGACTGTCGAAACCCCAGTTGGACCTGTTTTTGTTCCAGGTTTAAGTGTAAATACGCCAGTTGGTCCTGGTCTCATCCCTGGCCACATTGTAACATCTGAAAATACACAAGAGCCGTTTTTTCTTGCTGGGCAAGTATTAAAGGCAATAAACGGTGAAGCATTTGTTTGCGGACAGACTATTAAAAACAAAGAAACATATCGCTTCACAGAAGGCCAAACTGTTTTGTCTGAAGAAGGTCTTAAGTTTGTGCCAGGCAAAGTTATTTATAATGGGTCTGAAGAAATATTTGTACCAGGACAAACTATTATGACTCCAGATGGTGCGCAATTTGTTCCTGGTCAAACGATTACACATAATGGAGAAATAACATTTACCCCGGGGCAAAATGCTAAAATAAATAATGAATGGCAGTTTATTCCAGGACAAGTTGTACATCAAGATGATGAATTGCATTTCATTCCAGGAGCAAGTTTAGCGACACCAAACGGTCTAAAATTTGTGCCAGGTCAAATAGCTGTTAGTGATGGTGAAACATGTTTTGTACCAGGAATTACAAAAACAACTAATTATGGCTTGGAATTCATACCAGGGACTACTGTTGAAACAATAGATGGACCAAAATTTATTGAAGGACAGATCGTACACACAGACTGCGGACAAAAGTTTTTACCAGGAAAAACAATTGTTCAAGCTGATGGACACGTGGAATTTTCTGTTGCAAAATCCATTGAAGACATTAACTTCACTGAAGGTGCTCCCATGGGGTTGCCAATAGATATCAAAACTTGTTCGATATCCGAAGAATCCCTATATGTTTTTGGTCATATGGTACAAACTGTTAAAGGCATCGAATTTTATCCCGGAGCTAAGATGCCTAAAATAGATGGTAAAGTTGTTCCAGGTAGACTTGTTAAAAATGAATTACATGAATCTCGATTTGTACCAGGAATGATGGTTGAGGGAATTTTCGTGCCTGGACAAATCGTTTTTACAGAGAACGGTGAGCAGTTTGTTCCGGGACAAGTTGTTGATACTGCAGAAGGGCCAAAATTTGTTCCGGGACAAGTAGTTAATACGAAGAATGGCGCAAAATTTGTTCCTGGTCAAACCATTCACACTATCGATGGCCCTCGCTTCGTTCCTGGTCAAATAATTGAAACAAAAGCTGGTCCAACGTTTATACCTGGTCAAGTTATTTGGACTGAAGATGAAGGGTCTCGGTTTGTGCCTGGGCAAGTCGTTGATACTGAAGAAGGTCCAAGATTTGTTCCAGGTAGAGTTATTGAAACAGAAGATAATGGCGTGACTTTCGTACCTGGACAAATTGTTCAAACGCCTGAAGGTCTAAAGTTTGTTGCTCCAGATCTCATTGAAGGTGAAGAGGGGCTCGAATTTTCGGTACAAAGTTTTGTTGTTACCCCTGAAGAACTTAAACTTCTAAAGGTAAAAACTAATCCAAACGATACTACATCTACAAGAGGCGAACTTACAATTGATACTAATATGCTACGACAGTTATCTGAAGCGGGCATGTCTATCGGTAGACAAGTCCCGACTGAACTCCCTGCAATAAATATAATTTTAAATCAAACGAGAAATGCGGAGGCATTAAGAGCTTTTATCACTGATTATGGCTTAAAAGATGACATTGCCAATCAACTGTTGGAAATCATTACATCAATAATTGAAATGAGTGCTCATTTAAAGACTGAAATTAATGAAAATAACAAAACTGAGAATGATTCCAGAAAAGGAAGATTTAATAAAAAACGATTAGATAGCAACAGTTATAATGATGAACAAGATTTGCATCAAGAAAATGTTAAGAATTCTATCGCAGCAGCCGTTTTAGCGGCGTTAGTTACAGCTGAACAATTTGAAGAAATAAACAAAAATAATAGCCGAGAAAAATATCAGCTTATCTTAAAATCAATTGACACTATTTTAGGTAAAGCTATTGATGAAAATTTTGTATCAGCTATGTACAGAATCCTACAGACGGAGGAGAGTAAGGAATCACTTCGAGAAGAAATACTTGAAAACTCTTCGAAACAAAAAATAGAATTGATCAAAATTGCATTGAACAGTACATTACACAAACATTCCCTGAAAGAAGAAGACATAATTGAAAAGTTTTGTGATTTTCTGAGCAGCGAAAATGAAGTCTTGGGACCAGCTTTCAAAAATATCTCTAAAAACGATGCAAGTGTTCTCCGTCATGTACTAAAACATATCTCAGAATCCATTTCTTTTATAAAAACTGATAATGAAGCAGCAGAAACACTACAGAAAGTAATTGTGTCAGCAGTTCAAGAGAATAGTATGAAAGAACTAGAAAACATTTTAGAACAAGCTGAATCAACCGATATTAAGGAATTGATTGGACAATCAATCGGACTTGCTCGAATACTTGGGTTGCACGATGTTGCCCAAAAGTTATCAAGTACTTTTGACAAGGAGACAAACTTAGCAAATTTATCAAACGATGCCGAAAGTATGAATATTTTAAAAAGGGTAACCGTTATGAGAAAACTTGCCGATAAAACGTCTAGCTTATATTCCGCACTGCAGAAATTGGAAAATGATCCACAGCTCGCTCGTACAGATCCTAAGTTAAGGGATTTAGTACGAGAAAGCGCGGCACTAATGATCATCCCTGAAGATCGGCCGTTGATGACTTCCAACGAGGTCCCATTAAGTTTGCTTCAGCCCGAAAACAGTTTAGCTATAGAGGACTTCCTTTTCCAACGCAAGAAACATCGGGGAGCTTTACTAATTATGAAGAAAGGCTTGCAGGCTGTGGTACCTCGAGAAGCCAGTCGGGCGGTGCTGACCGGTGAAGTAGCCTATACAGTTCTTGATGAAAATGGAATAAGACATTTTGAACCACTTCATGTATTTTCTGCTTTAAACCTTAGCAAACCTATCGCACATCGGTTTAGTATGTACAGCTGTCCAGTAGTAGATGACAACGAGGAAGATCTACAAACTTTTACCGGCTATTGTAATATTAGTAACAGCCAAAGAATAACCAAGTTTGGAGGATGGAATCGGCGTTATAGCGGTGTACTGCTCGACAGAGAGAACACTCGAAGCAGAATGAGCAGTTTGGACAATACACCCAGTTACAGACGTTACACTTCCAGATCTTTGTCTAGATCTAGGTCTAGTTGTAGCAGAAGTCCACCCAAGGTAATCTAGAGTCCTGTAAAGTTTTAACATAAAAAAATTTAAACATCATCGAAAGTAATATGATACTTCATCTCTATAGCTTTTACTGTAATTAATACTTTTTGCATTGTTTCAGGTAGAGGATGTAGTGGTGGCGTCATCTGACTACACCGCTACAGCCGACGATGAGGTGTCGCTTAAAACTGGCGATATTGTCGAGGTTCTCGAGAAAAAGTCCGCTCCCGGAGCAAAGTGAGTACCGTATGTATGCACTGCATGGGCTTTGCACAACCGTGCCCTCGATGTTATGTGCTTCATATAAATAACTAACCGACATGCGTCTTACGAAACCCGAACTTGTGCACGCAATCTGTCATCTAACTCGTTTTATTCGTCAACTGTTTTATCGTAATACGCCTAACAGGAGCACATAATATCATCTCATTATTAAAATTATTATATAATAAAAATAGGACACACATTTTTATTATTCTAGTTCTGTATAACGTGAAATTTAATACCAAATCGATAAAAGTTGCAAATCTGTATTGAACTGTTTTAATCTTTTATAAACTTTAATTAATTTTTCAAACATATTTAAATACAATTTTGTTAAATACCGTTGACCTGAATAGTCTGTCTTTAGTTGCCAACTAAATACTCGGTTCTTAAACTGCGTTACCAAAATAGTGTAAATAAAATCAAAATGTCAAGAATGCGTTTTATTGCATTTGAATGTGCCGGACATCGCTGCTGGATAAAATTAGAGCGCGGTCGACGCTCCGGTTTGCGCAACACTATCCTGTAACAGTTCACCACTCTTCATCTGTATAATATCATCATCACCTATGTCATCTTCATCATCACCAACAACACAGTCATCATCAGATGCGTAATGTGGTTCCCTTGTTGATGCAGGTACAGAGGGCGAGTTTATAGTTACGAGAATCATTTCTTCCAATCCAGAGGTCCCTCCTTGGACTATGTGTTTAGTGTACCCACATATAAAATGTATTATTATTGATCTCTATTAAATGTAGAAGAGGAAACGAAGAGAATGGCGGCGGAGTCATGCTATCATTGTAAATATCTCGCTTGAAGCAAGAAACTCCGAAGTTTATGTTGTATGTATAATCTACGTATGTGTTGTGATCAAGATTATTATTGTGATAACTTTAATTTTTATCATTGGATATATTTACCCGTTTGCACATAATGTATCAGATCGCTTGTGTATCGACGTGTAATGCAAAGGTAATGTAACAAATAAAGACAATAAATTTTATGGAGTTTCTTTTAAACTTATCATGTGTAGAACAAGAATATAAGTTCTAAGTTGTTTATGCGTAACCAAGTACCGTAAAACTTTTGCACGATAATGGTAAATATAACAAAAATATAAATAATACAAAAAAAATGAATTGTTCGAGAAGTTTCATTTAGAAATATTTTCTGCTGTATTATCACCTGCCCACGCCTTGTGAACTTATCATAAAATTCACCGACTAATTCGAAATGAATTTAATTTGGTCATGTCTTCTTTATTGAATAATATATATACGTTTAGTGACCCGTTTGTTTATTGATTTAGGACATTGGTAACCAAGATATTTCATACTATGCTATATTGGTAATAAAACATACATCGAATATTTTATCCATCAGTCATGCATCAATGCCTCGCGAATCTTGTTAGAAAAATACTGGTACTTATTTTTTTTATACTTACTCACTAAAAAGGCACTTCTTTATAGGGCTAGGACAAATAAGGATAAATCGTATAAAATAAAATTTAATACGTAATATAAAATTCGATTCGAATATTACATTATGTATTAATAATTTAGACAGTACATCGCGGAATAATTTACACGATTTTGACAGTGGTAGAGACCGCAACAATAACATCTGTTACACGAATGTCCGGTCGACTGGTGAAATACCACGATCTCACAAACGACAGCCGTGATGTAGAAGTATTCTGCGTTTCGTCTGAGGAGTGAAATGCCGGAGGTCTAATTTTTGTCCTCATAAGATAAGGATGAGAAGGGAAAGAGGATTTGACGGCGAAGGAAATAGATAGGATAACCATTATACTGCCCATCCCCTCCTCTATCTATTAAAGGCATCAGCAACTCGCAAATGCTTGTTGCAGATGCCTATGGGTAGCGCTCACTTAGGTGACCACTTGATTTTTGCCACCTTCTATAATAAAAAAAAGATTCTAACCAGCTTCAGCAGCGCAAATAATTGAAATCACTTCTTTCACATTTTTTTACATTTGTAGATAAGAAAATGAAAATTTTCAAAGATAGATTTTCTAAAAGATTTTCTGCGAAATTTGTTTTCTTACTTTTGCTTTCGTAGTCGTTTGATAAAAGATGGATCATTAAACTATTTAATGTGGAACATTTAAATATTTTATATTGTAATATTTTACATTTACAGCTCAAAAGAAATATTTAGACAGAGATTAAAGCAGACACATATGTGGTACACGATATATCTCTCTAGTTCTTTGCACTCATCGGATCAGCCAGCCTGGCAGCAAATATTTTTAATCGTTTTAAAAGATTAATGGACGGTATGAACTTCATTTTTAATATCAACACGACTGACAGACAAGAACTAGTTATTGGATAGGCTTATGTCAAAGCCGAGCGCCGCGACACCGTCGAGACACCGGATGGATATGGATCACTGCGACATTGAATTATGGCACCGACTTTTGGCGGCTGCTATATGTCACTTTGACGAGCTCGATCATCAATCAATTTTGGCAAATATTGTGATAGTGAGGAGTACTTATGTGGGCGAGGTTTTGCAGCGAGGCGCTCCAATTTGAGGTCATTGTACATAGATTTATATTTGAATAGAACTTGGCTGGTTGACTTCATCAAACAACGACTGCTCTCAATGTAATGAAACGACCATGAATGAGATATTTTTTATTGTTTATTATTAATTAATTGTTTTTGTTTCTAGTTATACATTAATTGTTTAATAGTATACATATTAGTGTTTATAAAATGTAAGCAGATTAGAAAGCAGCACTTTTACAATGTTAAAACCCAAACGAATAAATTCACTTTATCACATTTTTAGTAAGAAATTTTCAAAGCTGATGCTAAATGATCAATGATTATGGGTTTATACTTACATCAATGGAACAATCGTTCAAGTATCTTAAATGATCATGCATTGGAGGAAATAATATAAAATATGAATAATGAGTATCACAAACTTAATGTACACAAGAAACTGCTTTTAATAGTATCTCGTAATCACTCCTTTCATGTTTATTCATAGTTAAGTTCTGGTCTACATAACTACGATATAGGTGAAATGCCGTGGAAACTCGGGAATATATTTGATTGAAATAAGCTTTTAAAATAGTAAATAAGTAATAAGTTGAGTTAGAAAACCTAGAAGCTAAGCGATTGCAAATACCTCTTCTATCCATAGACATCTGCAACAAGCATTTGCGACTTGCAGAAGCGTTGCCTACATTTAATAGAGACAGAGGAGGGGTTAGACAAAAAAGTGGAAATGTCCTGTTTATATATCCCCTTTCCCGTCAAATCCTCTTTCTCTTCCTACCCTTTCCTTATTTGAATAGGTCGGCACCTTACTCTTTAGACGAAACGCAGAATAATTCTTCTTCACGCCTGTCTTTTGTAAGGTCGTGGTATTTCACCGGTCGAGCGGCCATTCGTTAAATACGCTAATAGATAAGTATATAACGTGTATAAAGAATCTAGAAGAATCTCAAAATAGAAAACAAAATACAAATATCTTAATATTAAATGGAACAACTATTCACGGACTTTGAGGAATAAGATTTTGCTTTTCCAAAACATTTACCCCGTCGGCGACACAAATGTCGTGTTTTGTGTCTCATCAAAAGATAACTTTTCCATTTTTTTTTATATCAATTCCAACAAAAGTGTCATTGGGCTAATTCACGGGCAGGTAATAATGATGGCGAGATGTTATAAAAATGAAAATCGGCCATGTAGATATCGCCCACCTAATGATTTCTGAGAAGGCAAACGCTTGAACAAAGTTCCATCCGAGTCGTTCATCTGGCTTCACTCCAATACTCTCAGGTGAAATTTGACTATTCATTTTACCTATATTTTACGGAATATTTTTTGTTTTCGCTATTTCGGCCCATTGCAGAAAATAGTACCTTCCTACGTCAGCTGTTGCAAAACTGTACACTACTGTTGGAATATTAGTTTAGAGGTTTGAAGTTTGCCGGATAGATATTTATAGGAGATAAGAACTTTTATCGTCATCCTCTGCTGGACGTAGACATCCTTTGGATTGCCTCAAAGTCGAGTCCCTTGCCATCATTCACTAGACTCTTGCAACCTTGACCAGATCGTGGATTCATCCTGAGGGCACGCTGCGTCGCCCTGTACCCAGTCTTTTACAATCTCTCGGCTCCATCAGTTCTACATGCGTATGCAATGTCTTTTTCGCATTGCTACTTAATTCGATAATATTTCAGTTACACACGATGTATTTCTTTGTGAATGATGATGATGCATGTATTTTACTTTTTTTTATTGAATTACGTGTTAGATTAGGCAAGTGCAATATTTTTGAATTGGAAGAAAGTGAACGTTGGATTACTAAATTATTAGAACAAAGATCATAAATATAATCGTTTTTTTACTAGGCACTAAGATTTTCTAGTGGATGATAATGGTGGTTAGTGGGTGGCTAAAAAGGCACTAAAGCTTTCAATATCTAAATATTGGAAGAAGCAAGAATTTTTTTCTTGTTAAAACAATGATTTATCAACATCTGTTAAATAATTGATGCCGATGTATTTAGGTCATTTACTAACGAAAGGTAATTTGTTCAATTCCAAGAGCAAAAAATTTGATCTTTGATATTTTTGCTTTTCTCGTGCATTAGCGTTCCATGTGCTATAACAAACATTAGTTCTAGTTTGTCATATAGGACATATACCTTACTGTGAACCAGGTTCTTGGGATGGACTTTTCCCCATTCAATATTTCCTGTAGCTTGATCCTCGTGTTGATCTTGGAACGTTATTCCAAGGCTTATATTACTCACTAGCTGTTGTCCACGGCTTCGTCCGTGTGGAATTCAATATTGATGTATGTATAATATGTAAATACATTCATATATCTGGGTGAAAAACGTTCCGCGGAAACCGTACATTTTTCCAAGATAAAATCCTAAGTGATGTTCCAGACCATAAACTATCTCTGTGCCAAATTTTGTCCAGATCTGTTAAGATGGTGCGGAGTTATGTGGTGACAAACGTTCACCCAAACATTGGCATTTATAATACAATAATATTTTTACCCTCCGTAATTTTTTGCAATACATACTATCCTATATCCTTCGCAGTACCTTAATGAAAATATGTGTACAAAGTTTAATGATGATCAGTTAAGTAGGATTTACGACCCCCCCCCATACCCCTTCAATCCTTTTTTCCGCAATAAAATACTTAACTAACTTATATATTCAGTTCTTTTTTAAATTAAGTATAACCTTACCTAAATAAATAAAATAAATAACCATTTTATTGCCAGAAAAAAATAAACACAACCTAACAAAGTGCATAACAAAAAAGAGACCAGTTATCTTGAATTACGCCCATTTTTGCCGTCGACTAATAGATTTAAGGAGCCTGTAAAGAAAGTGAAATTTAAGATATGGGCTCGATATTTGACCTTTTAGAGCTAAGTGACGGTTCAAATGTAGCATTGTTATACAGTTGATTAAATAACTAATCAAATTTTACTTAAATCGCCACATACTTTCAGTATTATCTTTGAACCATCGTCATTTTATAGAATATCAGATAAAGTAAACTAAAGTTTCATCCCAATCAATTAAATAGTCATTTTATACCATTTTTTCTGAAAAAATGTTTAACGTAACGCTTTAAATTGATATAACTTTTTTATTTATGCACCGATTTAGTTGAAATAAAAACTTAATCTAACGATCGAAGCTAATTTCTACACATTGGTGAAAACCGCATCCAAATCGGTTAAGCCGTTTCTGAGATTAGCGCGAACATTGTAACAGACAAACAGACAAAAATTTTAAAAATCATTGTTTTGAGTTCTATAGCATTGGTAAATACCCCCTGTAATAGTTTTGCTAATTTATTTTCCATGTACAGGCCGGTGTCTGGACATGGAAAATAAATTACGATCAGTTGCGATTTTATTACATGTGTAGAATAGATTGCTGTTACATCAAAAAATGAAATAAATTAAAATCTATTAAATGTCTATAGTCCATACATTGCTAACGCTAGTATAGTAGTAGTTAGATGCAATAAAAGCAAATAAATGTTATTCTGGAACGTCGCACCCGGGGTGTGGCGCAGCTGGGTGCTGGAAACTGTGCCACTGCTGACGTCACACATTTTCTGGGCCGCACTGAAATAGCCGCGCGCGCAGCTAACTTAATGCTCTCTTGTACTTGCTCGAACATTCGAACAATTGCTTTCAAGTTTTGTTTCAATATTAATGAAGAGAATGCGCGAAGTGTGCTACTAATTATGTTCCAACCAGCATTTGATTGTACTGTAATTTTCGGTCCACAAAAAGTTTAGTTGTTTTCTTGTTCAAGATACATTTATAAGAATACAGAGCGACCTCTTCGACACACCCGCCAACTTTAATCCAAGCCATAACCTCTGTTTTCTCTCCTCGAATTCAAATGCCCATTTTTGGGGTAACTTGAAAAACAATGATTCTGAGATTCACATACACTTTAATGAGTAATGATAATAAAATACAGTGAAATTGTTGTCAAACACTTGTTGTGAATTGTTTTACATACATATAGTGTAATATCGCTAAAAATATTTTTCTTTTCTTAATTTTTCATGATGATATTAAAGAATAATAATACGAACCTGATCTGTAAACATCTACGTAGGCGGTGATGATTGGCCTCCCTTTTACACCCTTCGAAACATAACGGTGTGCACAGAATTTGACTCAAACTCGTATACACAGAGTGTATTCATTGTTAAAAACCTCTACAGAACTATAAAGCTTTTCATTACATGCATTCGACCAAACTTCCAGAAAATTTGTATTTTTTGGTAACAAGCCTAAGTGACAACCACATGTAGACATCTGCAACAAGCTATTTCATATTGCAGATGCGATGCCTACTTTTGATAGAGGAGAGGATAGACAGAAAAAATCCTTCTCCTATCCATCCCCTTCCCCGTCAAATCTTCTATCCCGTTCTACACTTTCCTTATTAGAAAGGGGTGGGAAAGAGTAGAGGACTAAATGTAGGCCTCCGGCACCTCGCTCATCAGACGAAACGCATAATACTTCTACTTCACGCCTGTCTTCTGTGAGTACTTAAAAATCTAAAGTTCTTAAATAATAACTCAAGGTAACCGGAGACGGGACGGACCCTGACATTGAGGCGTCGCCCGCTCATCGCACCGTCCAACGTGATTGATGGAAAGGAAACACTCGCTCGCAGGAAAAATCAACGATTTCTATTTATTTCTAGTCACGAGCTCTCAACCATAGATTAGAAAGATATTTTTAATTTTTAAAGCGATGTTTTTAAATTACTTTCAATCAACGACTTCCTGTTCTTTCGATTGCCATCTTAATTTATCATATTTTGGCTTTAGAATGAAGTCAGTTCGTACTTGTTGAAATGCCAATATCAATTAAATCTGATTTAGATAAAAATAAATGAGATATGGTGTCATGTTGTAGTTTTAACTACATTTTAAAAGAATTTATATTATCTCAAATAATTTAAATAAATTATTCGCAGACGGATTTAGTATAAGGGGATTAAAATATAGCTTTTTTGGATATCCAAGAACATATCTTCGTAGACGAACCTAGAAATTCACTGATATAGACCAACTAGTATTGTAGTACACTATAATACATCTATGGATTAAAAATTTATGACTTACTCGGAAAATAAATAAATCCTGTGCGAATAGTATGGACGCAATTATTTTAATTTCTAGTATTTATTTTCACCTAGATGTTATCAGGTTGGCAACTATCATAATAAACCCGCCATCTCACAGTACAAGATTATTTTATTTTTTAGAGAACTAAATACAATTATTTCTCAATAATGTA
>DWLR01000459.1:0-25525 GCA_018246295.1 Papilio alexanor hazarajatica
AGGTCAACTTATCATCGAAAATAACTCCAAGATCCCGAATAACGGTCTTGCGTTGAAGTGTGTGGTCGTCAAGCTTACCTGCTGTACCTACACCACAGGTGGTATTTTGCAACCTGTCGAGTTGTGCGAAACTCAGCGACAGGAATTATGACAAACAAAGAGACCGAGAAACCAAGCATGTACCATTAGCTACGACCTTGATGCTGCGACCCTCGAGAAAGCTGGTTATCCAGTCGCATAATTTCTTGGGAAGCTCATAGGAAGACTTTTGCTACGCCCAAACTGACCACCTGGGCCTCCCCTTTGTTCTCAATTGCCAAGATATAAGGTAATTATAATGACGTACTTAAAACGTACTCTGTGTGTCGTATATGCGTAAAAGTTTTTTTTTTTAATTCTTGATTTACGTATCAAGAATATTAATGTTGAAGTCATCTTAGCTTTTTTAATAGATAATAGCATTTAAGTGCAGAAGTTACGTCTAAAGCAAATGATTGCCAATAATATTAATTTTATTTTTATATCATTGTATTATATTTTCAAGCAACATACACACTCAAAAATACCCTTTTTTTTACTCACAACCCAAGTTTATTTACTTTACAACTTGGGTTGTGAATAAAAAAACAAACAAGGGTATTTTTGCCAGTCAAATAATGAACCGAGCGAATACGTGTCGTGTGGAATATAAAATTACGTAAAAATTTGCGGCGCCGACGTGATGCGGCGTGCGACGAATTCAAGATATTACAATTAAACGTTACGTGGTTGATATTGTTCTTTTTTTTTATGTAACTGACTTGTCATTATTTTCCTGGAGAAGACATTTACAGCTGCACTGGGTTTGAGATGACAGAACGCAGATTTCGCTTAGCCTGAGTAAATTGCTGCAGTGGGAGGCTGCCAAGCTCTTACATTGCTTCGACGAATGCTCCATAGAGTAACTGGAGTGACTGAAGTGAACATCTTAAAACACAATCCATACAAGGATCGTGAATCCAAGGTGCTACCAAACCCTTTAATAATGGCTACACCCATACAATTTGCTTATTTACCGAATTAGGCGATCAAACAAACTTAAAGAAAATTGATATTAAGATAAAAATTTTAAGATGAAAATCTAAAAATTTTTGTAACATCTATTTGTCATCTCTGAATGATAAAGGCCGAAAAATAGATGTAGAAAAATAAAAAACTAGACAAGACTAAATTTATTGTTATGAATAGACTAAGTCCATAACTATCGCTATTTGTAACCCAGCTGTGAATGTTAGCACGACAAGTGGGTTGGCAGAATTATAATTGAAACAATGCGAACAACTGCTAAGACGTCAGTGAAATAGAATTCTCGCTGCCATAAACATACCTTTTTACATTTCGATGGTGGGGGATCTTAAAAAAAAAGCCAGAAACAAATCTGTATTTTTGCATTTCTAGTTTATTAAGATGTAGTATTCTGATAATATCCACTAATTCATGTGACACTAATACCACTCTCCGCTCTGATATGTTTCAATGATAAAGGCGTTCAATTTTAACTAGACAAGTTTACTTTTGATGTTATTTATTGTATAATGTACTGTAAATTAAACTCTCAATAAAAACAACATAAAATCGTGACATTCGTCCAGTTAAATAAGGTTATGCTCCGAGTCAAAATTTTAATGATTGATCTTGTTGGCATGAATTAAATTTAAAAATAAAAAAACATTAAAATATTAATTAAAAATTTTATTTAACTAAAAAAAATTAAATTAATTAATGTGTTTTTATATTCACTATTCACATTTAGATGTTTTTCTTATATTGATAACTTTTTGTTATTAGAGGAAATAAATAAGTTCTTTACTCTCGTAACAAAAAGTACGTAGTCGTTTCGTATCTTTATAAGCGGTTCCCGACAGAAGAGAAAAATAGGATGGCGTACAGATGTGGTGGATTCATAATAAGATTGTATATGTTAGGTAATGCTTAATGGTGCGTAAAATTTTTTAACCACAACGCCATATAAAATTCGACGTAATTATTGCCTATCGCTAGATTAATCAATATAAATACTATACTTATATGTGCCTCTAGCGAGTATACTTTCTACGTCTTTTTTAATTATTGCTCAGTATGTTTGATGTACTTTCTAGGAACCACCGACTATACTTTTTGCACGAAAATCGTATAGTTGTAAAAACTATTTGTCCAATTTGTGTGGCTTGCTTTACAAAATACAATCGCCATAGATAAAGTTAGAAAGTCACAACAAGCGAACAAAAGGGATAAGGCTGGGGAGAATAAATAAAGCAAGGATTTATTGTGTGTTTGGAATAACAATGTCAATGTTCTATTCCTAAGGAATACCAATGGACGAACAGTCAACATTGGCTTGTTAGGCCGGCACGTGGAAAAGTATTGAATGTACAGTGGCTTCTTATGGCGGCCTCCTTCTTCCAATGACCAACTAAGGTGCTATCGATATTTTGATTTTTTTTTTAAATCTATCTCGTTCCTGCACTGTACCCCAGACTGTTGTTTTTACCACTGTCTTTGCTTTCCGTTTTCCAAGTTGTACGACCTCTGCTATTCAAACGGAATCATTATTTCGTAATACCATATTGTTTAAACATTGAATGACCTTTTTTCGTACAAACACATTTAAAGATCCTATTAGTTATTGTTTCTGTGTCGTTTCAAGAAACGTTGAAAAAAATAACTATGATTACGTCGATATAACGGTGGAGGGAGTGGACTGACCGTTTGGCGCAGTGGCAAGTCACTTGCTGTTCGCGCAGCAGGTCGTGGGTTCGACTCCCACCCAAGACAAACATTCGTGTGCATAAACATGTCTGTTTGCCTAGAGTCTGGATGTAAAGACCACCGGAGGACGGGCAGCAGCGTCCTTTTCTTATTACGGTGGAACATACTGCGATCGCCAACCCGTCTGCCAAGCGTGGCGATTATGGCACATTTCCCCCCAATTATGCGATCAATGGGGGAGGCCTAAGTCCAGCAGTGGACGATCATAGGCTGAGGTAGAGGTAGGTAGAACGGTGGAGGACCGATCTTTGTGGCAAACAATGGGACAGGCCTACGGCGACCTGGGACGACCATATGCTAAGATGATTGACTGATGTTGCGTATTAATTTAATCATCAAATATGCCTTGGTAATTGTACCAAGTGTTAATATCATAAATTGTACCAAATATCTGCTACAAATTGTTTATCAGGTTAATAAGCACTTTCATTACAACGTTAATTGTCAAAGGAGAAATTCTGAATTAATTAAATAATGAATTAAATAGTATAACAAAATAAAGTTGTTGTATATATACATATGCTAGGTAAAATAGTATACACGAACGTCCAAATTGTTAGCAAATAAAATAGGGATATATCAAAGACTCCATAAATAGAATTATCTCTAAAACCTCTATTAATTAGTATTAACATAATCTTGTGTAGATCTGTTTAATGAATTACTTGCTTTCTAATACTACGCGACTTAAAGGTGCAAAGCGTCGTTGAAAAGACAACTGTCAATTAAGCGTTATCTGTCTCAAGACACTGTTAAGCGCTAACACACTACTTAAGCGTTATCTGTCACCTTTAGTTTGTAATAAATGTGACATTTGTTGTTAGTACCAAAAAAGATCTGTGATCAGATTTATTTATAATAGATGTACAAAATTCATCTTTTGGTCATGTTCTTCAGAAGAACAAATCTTGGAACAGTTGTATTTCGTAGCTGACTAAATGTGTCTCGATTTGCTTTGAAACCAACAAAGTTTATATCTGGCTAGTTTGTACTGAAAACTAGAATTGTAAATGTACGCAGAGTTAAGGGGATATTGACGCCGGGACTTCGGGCGGTAAAGTTAAATGCAATCTGTAGAGACGGCTGCGGGCGGTGTGACTCTGTTGTTTGCATTACTTCCGCACGTTCTGTGAACTACATCGCATTAGAATTATTGCGTCAACAACATCAAATTTAACTTTACATTTTTATAAAAATACTTATCTCCCTACCCTTTTCCCACCTACGTAGGGTCAGCATAGTATGTACTACGCTGCATATCTTCTAGTCTAGCTATTGTAGTCCATAGTGTGACTGATTTTGGTTATAGTTTTTACGGCCGGCTGCCTGACGCCAACGCTCCTTGAGAATAGGATTAGATATTGAACTGTCGTACTACCGACGGCTCATCGACAATGTGCTCCGCGGACGTATCAATCATCATCATCATCATCTCAGCCTATGGTCGTCCACTGCTGGACGTAGGCCTCCCCCATTGATCGCCACAAAGATCGGTCCACGTATCAATATCACCGCGGATTTTTTTATGGAAGAAGTTAGCAAACGAACTTTATATAATATATAGTTGGATAGAATTTTAGAGGAACTGAGTACTGTACAATCACAATTTACTTGTTTGATTCTAAAAAAGAGGAAAAAAATAACGGAATATGAAGATCGATAATAAATCGTATAACAAAGTAACTTTGCATGTACAATGTTATTAGCAGAAAACACGAGGACTTTTTTTTACCAAAGTGATCATAATAATTTAATTTATGGAAAACAGTGTGATTTATCATCGCTTTACAGAGGTCGTCGATTCTTTAAGCATTAAACCGGGGCTAAATTAAACGTTTTGTTAATCCGAGACCCTCGTCAAATGCTTTGCGCTGAGAGAAATTATTTATTTATTCCGGTAGGAATGATCACGGTAGGGATTTACCTGCGTGTGCAACAGTAACAGTGAACATAAGATATAATATTCACCAAGTGGGGTAGGCAGAGATTAAGGATTTCCATTTTCAGCGATCCCGTCATACCTCTTTCGCCTGTTCCACATCCATACATCTACGTATACATATTCATACAATAAACCACTACAATTTATTCTAAAAATAATGTTTTTTTTTGCAGTGAAAAGTTATTTCGGCGAGCTTATCGAGTTTTGGTTATGGCAAAAAAGGCATTAGCATCACCGATTGTTTATTATGTCCCATAGATGGCGCTAGTAGTCTTTTTACTGCAACTATTAGTTTACATATTGTTTAGTTTTAATGAGAATAAATATCTTTAAATACGAAGCCTAGAAAATAATATTTCAATAATCAAATTAATTTAAATATCAAAGGAATCAAACGATTGTTATTATTATATTATATATTTTTTGAGATTTCATTTCTAGCGTTCGTCTGCATTAAGCTGCTATACATTTTTCTGTAATCATCTCAGAACAGATCTATGTGTTCAGCAAATTTCGGACGAATATATTCATGCTTTTGTGCCTGAAAACCTGTCACATCAACAGTTTTACCAGGTTTAGTTGTACTGAATAATAAACCAATTTAATAAAACTTAAAACAAAGCCCACTAAAAACATTAACAGCAATATTTAAATCCTCAACGCAAATTTCCCCGGAGGCGAATTAATCACGATTCGTTAACATTTCGCAAGCTCTTGTCATAACAATTAATTCGTAATATCTCAGTTAACAAGCCCATATCAAAAGTACTAAGAAAACAATTAAAATGAAATACTCGTAATTAACAATTGAATAACAAAAGTTTTACCATAAGCACTGTAATAATGTATGAAAATGTTTTAATAATGAATATATTTCTTCTACTTCTGTATAGAGAGAAAAGTCTAATGTATGTTTCTACCGAATCAGCTCAAAAACTGCTTAACCGATTTTAAAAATTGTTTCTTACAGAATCTGCTATTAACGTAATAACGAAGGATACATTTTGTTTTTTAAATATCTAGTGGAAATGAACTAGCGGAGTCAGCAGACGTCATCTTACACGAATGACAGTAAACGTTTTTTCGATATTCCGCATAAAATTAAAGAAATACATATCTCAAACCTGTTTACAACGCCTCCTACCGGGTCCTATTGTGAATCTAAACACACAATACATATAATATTCAAAATTCAGTCTAGCATTTTTAGAGTTTATCCGATATACACAAGCAATCATATCTTTTCAATTCATTCTTTCCTTTCATATGTTCTTTCTTTTCATATATTCTATCTTTTTAATCTATTACTAACGATGTGGTCAATGTTAGTGTACGTGTCGACCTATTCAAGAAACACACTTCATATTCAAACCATTGAGAGGGAAATGCACGCACAATAACGATGAAAAGTTGGAGACTAGTAATATGTATGTCAGATAGCAGATTAAAGATGGAAGAATTACTATTAATGTGTAATTCCTGCTCACACTTCCGAAACTTCTCTTAAAGTGCCAAACTTGAATTATTTTAAGTAATAGTATTAAGTGATACGTTGCTAAGTGGATTATCAAATTTCCACAAAATGCGAGGGAAAATGTAAAGCAGACAAGTGCCGGCCGCGTCCCCCACACGCCCACCGCAGGCGCGCTGAAGGTAACACACTTACTAAATTACCATTTAATAAATTTAAAATATTTCATTTGAATGTTCTTTGTGTTCGTTTTACGATTGAAATGTTCACTATAATTTTAATTATATATTTGCCTTGACTAATGACTTCGTGAGGACGGCAGGAATTTGAAGGCTGCGGTGCGCGGATGACCGCATACTGCGAAAACATTGGCGAAGGCTTATGCCTAGCAGTGGACTGATACAGGCTAATGATGCTGAAATACATTATATAATATTGTACTAAAGGTCTGCCTGTATACCTACAGTATGATTATTTTCAAATTTATCTGCTATCGGTCATTAACCTCAAAGATAGGATTTCACAAAATCAAATTCTGACTTTGACATATCAGATTCAACAAAATGCTTAAATGTATATAAAACCAATTGAGTTATGTAAATTTCGAAGAAATGTAAAAGGATTTTACCTCTTCGAAGAGGTAAAATCCGAAGTATATGAAGTTTTTAGTCATGAAAATTTGAACATTTGCAATAGCTGGCATTCGTGTCGGACCTATTATTTAATCTTACGACTATCTTACGACTGTAAATTGGAACGTGCTCACTAAATTGTAATTTAACAAACTTGAACTTTTTCATTTCACAAGCTATTTGAGTTAATTATACGTTTAGATAACCTTTTTTTCTTATTTAAATGAAATTTTTGCAGTTTTGTTTTAAGCTCAAAAAGTGAATTAGAGTAATGAGAGATCATCCTAAGCGTTACGGTGCACTCGGCACTCGGCAGTTATCTCAATGTAGACGAAAAAAGGATTGGTACCGGGACATAGAAAGTTTAGGTTTTAACTCAAGTCTTAAAGGGTTACCTCTCGAACTAATTTGTTATGCATTTGTAAAACTACAAGGTTTTGAATAGGGGATAGAAGTTAGAATGGGAAAACTATAAATTACCAACTTTGACTTGCCACAACTTACCACTTAAATTAGAAACGCTTCGAAGCTATTTCTTAAAATAGCATTGAAGCGTTTCTAATTGAGAAATATTATCAAGGTAATAGTATAGTATCCTCGGTAGACTATACTAACAGGTTTTGATAAAAATGGATGAGACACACAGATAGATGAAATGAAAATGTTACAGCTACTTGAATTTATTGTCACAAAGGAAGTCGTAGGAACATGCTAGTGTAAAATAATATTATTTTCAGATGTAAATAAATCACTTGTAAAGGTACCGCAGTGTGTAATTGGCGCTTAATGGCTTAATGGCGTAGAAGTAAATTAGAATGAACCGAGCGCGGCGCAGTTTTATTCCGTTCGTGTTAATTTGCTGCAGCGCTTGTTAATATCATCGAGTTTGTACACAAAATGGATTCACTTTAGAAATTATCTGGTATTTTAAATGGAATTGCAATTAATATTACTATCCACTTTTCAACAACTTCGTTAACGTACCAACATGATAGAGAGTTAACCTATATTTTTATCGACTACAGCAAAGATAAGCATTTTCGTTTTTTTTTAACATAACATAACTCATATTTCATAAATATTTTTATTAGGTTTTAACTTTTACTTTATAAAGAATTTATACTTCAACGTTAACATTTCTGTATAAAATTTTAGTTGTATTGTTGTATATATATTTGTTTATTCAAATCAAAGTAACAACAGAGTCACTTACTACTTACTATATCTATGTATATCATACAATACAATTATTAATTAAGTTTAAAATTCACGCTAAGCAAAAGATAATATGGGATATTTGTCTTTGTTGGAAATCGTACTTGGCAGTGTGACTTATTATTTATTTTAAGGCATATATGCATATACTATAAATCGTACGATGGAACGAAAGATAATGTCTACAAGACATCATACGTAGTTATTATAAAAAGACACTTGAAACTTCGAATAAGAATGTGTATCGAATGACACCTCACTCGAGATCACAAAGGAGTCATACATATACGTACACGCTTAAATTAAAAGTGCAAATAGCTTAATGGTTAAAAGTACGGACTACCGATTACGAGGTCGTGGGTTCGAATCCGCTATTCGAGTGTTTTCGTGAACCATATCGTAGTACAACAAGCTTTTAAGCTTTGGAATGGTTAAATTTAATATTTGTAAATTATTTCAGTAATCAGGTAATATTTTATTTAAACAAAAACCTTCCAATCAGTCGAGTAACATTACCCTCCTGCCAGTCGGGAAAAATAAATTCTGATGTTGGAAAGGTATTATTAATCCTTACAAATAGATACATGTTAGTTTCAAATGCTAAACCTGGATATATTACGTATATGATAAAAAATTTAATTCTATTTGTCAAAATGATTAAACAATATTTACCCAATATTTTTTCTCCACTCTCTTATTTTTCTTCGATTCTCAAAAGAAATTCTTTGATGCAGAACAAGATTTTATCACAAATATAAATGGCATGGCCTTTGAGACTGTGACACAGCTGAGTTCAGACGAAGTGATTCTTTTGTTGGCTATGATAAGAATTTCACCTCGCAAAGAATTTCCGCGAGCTCACTCCGTCGCATTAGCATTGTTGAACGAATGCTAGGGACAAGTTCATTATTATTTTGTACACTTTATAATCAAAGTTTAAATAAAAACAAACTTCCTTAATTTTTAAGGTAGGTACTTTTTTCCTGACTGTCAGGGGAAAGGCTTCACTCGGGTATGTTTCTAATTTATGTATGTCTAAGCCTAAACAACTTGACCGATTTTGAAAAGTGAGGTGCCATTCGTATCCTTTCCCCCGGAGTTTCCTAGGGCTTTAGTCGTACTAATTGATTTTTTTTATCATTTACTATTTATCGTTTCTTCTTGTGTATTCAATTCGTGTTTGTATACTTTTGAAATTGTATTTACCTAAATAAATAAATAATTCATTGTTACACGCAAAAGCCACAGTAAATACAATCCAATCTGATATCATTTTCTATCTTAATTATATATTTAATGGTAACTTATTAAGATATTTGAAAATCTTAATAAGTTACCATTAAATATAAATGAAATTAACTCCCGACAAACCTCTCCAGGCAAATCTTGAATGCAAATTGAAAATATTATATAAATTATTAATAATTTGGTTACGTCCCGCGCGGAGTGGTCGACTCAAGAAGGTAATTGAGAATCTCTGATGTAATTAAAAGCAGTTAATTTGGCGAATGATGTTGGTGATGATATATATTAGACTCAAATTGTCTTCCACCAGTTGTACCTAATTCAAAAGACCACGTACATACTTACACTATCGACTAATGGCTTCTTATGCAATCAAGCGCAAAGTATAAATAATTAAATCAGTTCTTTATTATAGTAAAGCAGTTTTATACTATAGTAAAAATATTACAAAATTCTTAAAATTACTTTTAAGTCGATGAAATCTGTAGAAGAAATTGAATTCAACCGACAGCAAGAAAAAAAGTAGAGAAATTCTCATCTAATACAGCGACCGCCGCCAGGACTTGAGAGTAATGAACTCATACATAATTTATGAAATATTTTCTCTTAACATTTTCTTAAGAGATGTCTCAAGTGCTCCGTGCGATATAAATTGCAAGAATTTTTAATGTTCTCTAACGTTGATGCTTTTGCACTTGGCCTTATAAACTCAAGTTAAACATTATATAATAAGAAAATAAGAAATGTTAAAAATTAATAATTTCTGTCTATCCTTCTGAGTTATGGGCGGAAGTATTATAATAGTTTATGTTTAAAAAAACCTGCTTATCAAAATAAAATATTAAAAGTGGATATGAAGGTGAACTCCGTAAAAAAGTCTATTCGGGCATTAATTAAAAAAATGCATTCAATTTATAACATACAAACAGTGGCCCACCCACAATAACCCACCTCCGCGTTTAAAAATTTAAAGTGAACTTCATAATTACAATGTAATTAAATTTTGTAACCGATATTCTACTGACTTTTAATTTTTTTCTTTGTCAAAATCTACCGTTAACTCCAGTCTTAGTTAGTCCAGTTAGCGGTACAAGCAATTTGGAAGTATTTGAAAACCATACCATACCATCTCAACCTATGATCGTCCACTGCTGGGCATAGGCCTCCCCCATCAATCGCATCATTGGTGCCATAATCGCCACACCTGACAGGCGGGTTGGCGATTGCAGTATGTTCCACCGCACTAAGAAAAGGATGCTGCTGCCCGTCCTCCGGTGCTCTGCAGTTTAACGACAAGTACGAGTGCCGCTATCGCTAGTCGCTAGTATCTGAATACAATGTTCATCAAATTTCGATCACCAAACATCTCATCTAAGTCATTTGGGTAAATATTAAGTTATTAATAAATGCTTTAACCACTAGCCAGTGCTCAATGGGGTCATGAAATTCGGTCGTATTCTATTGAAAACTTTCATTTCTGACTACCCAGGTACAGTAGTAGACATTTATTATCGCAGACGGCAAATTAACATGTACATGTACCTAACAGAGCGCAGTATTGCAGGCGCGCACGGGGCATCGCCGAGCGCTATTGAGCTGTTTAACGCCAATTATACACCGCTTAGGTTCCTCGTTTAGATTCCATTTAGCTTAGCAATGTAATATCATATTTTATTTATATCGTTATATATTTACTTATTGAAGCATATCAATTACTGGAGTATTAAGTGTTATGTTACGAGACTGTAATAGTGTTTATATTGTAACAAAGATTTCTAAACGATTTCCTACAAACTTTTTCTATAATAAATGATGGTGAAAGTTAAGTTGCAATGCTGTTGCAATCTCAGGCATTATTTCCCGTGGATAAGGAAAGTTTTAAATAGCCGGCACACAGTAAGCACTGGAAGTGTTTAACTACGGTAGGTCGTTATCATTAAAATTCAACGGCCCGAGGTTACTTGAAGATAGCATCCTCACGTATGCAAATCAATTTGCCAAGGTATTTCACCGCCAAAATTAACTATATTAGCCAAAACCTGTGCCATGGCACCAGCGCTCTATACATTAAGGGAAAACAGAACAGTCGCAGTCGAACTCGGCGTGGATGAGTTTTTTTGTACACTTAAATATCCCTTTATCTGAATTTATATATTTGACCGAGTGACAGTGGTAAAATCCGTAACATTTGTTGCATGAATGTCCCGCTCGACCACAGGAAACTCGAAAACAGGCGTGAAGTAGAGGTATTCTGCGTTTCGTCTGGTACTGGAGTCCTAATTTTAGTCCTCTTACCTTTCCCAACCTTTTCTAATAGGGAGGGGATGGGAGAAGGAAGTTTTAGTTTTTCTGACTATCCCATCCTCTCTCAATTAACGGCATCGGGTGGCGGTCACTTAGGTATGTTTATATATGTTTTGACAACCCGAATTAGATGGAGGACTGTTAAAATAAATTACTTTAATCTAAATTATTAGATCACTTTGGATTTGGCTGGATATATATACAATTTAACAATGTCACACTAAATGATCCGTTGCTATAAAATGCTCTCTTGCAGAGGCAAATAAAGAAGGAAATCGAGCGGGTTCCCGTCTATGAATCTTTAACGGCCAGCAACTGTAAAATTTATACGGTGGTATAAATAAAGCCTACTTGGCAACGATTTATAACAATGCCGTAATTAAAATGGCATGTAAAGTAAATCATTGTACTATGAAAAAAGTTTACAGTATGCTAGTATTAAAAAATAAAAAGAAATAAACATCACATTACCGACAAAAATATAAGATGTACAAATGTAAGATGTAGTGTATGTAGAAGATTGTACTTTTACAAACTTAATTTGCTAAAGTATGAAAATATATTAAATGTATATTTTATTATCATTTATTTTAGCGACGTTTGCGATTTTAACTATTCCCGATGGTTATCGAAATTGGACTTTAGAATAGCCACCCAAAGCAATCAGATCAAAAAATCTCTCTCATGTATCGTTAACCAGAGCCAGCATCGTACAGCGCGAACCATTATATTAATTCCTTACATATGAAATTGGCGCTTTGTACGGGAGGAATATAAAGTTTTTTTTTTTTTTTTGTAAAATACATTTAATTTATCAAAGTATGCACCGTTGTTATCTATGCACTTTTTCCATCTCATAGGTAGTTCATTGATCCCTTTACTAAAAAAAACCATGGGGGCGAGAATCAAAGAGTTTATCTTTGAAGGTAGTTTTGACTGCCGCATCGGAGAAAAAAATGGTAATCTGTTGGAGCAAGGTCCGAGGAGTACGGTGGATGTCGCAGACATTCCAATATTACATGTTTAGCCTTCATAATACACGATGATGCCGACTTTCAGACAGATTTATTTTCAAGTTCCCGCTCCATATTCAAAGTTCTTTTTTTTATAAATAAGTAACCACCTTTTACTCCCTTCTTCTATGTTTTCCTACTTTTATTCTTCATATTTTTAATTTGGTCGTAATATCTATAGCTACTTTAATTTTTTTTTCTTTATTTCTTAATTCCTTTTTTTATTAATTTATGTTTTAAGTTTTAATATTTATCTCATTTCTGTTAAAGATAATATCTCAATCTAAATGATCCCAGTGAGATTAGAATTAGAAAAATTTATATTTTAATTTGTAGTTAATTTTTAAATTCTATTGTTTTAGACTGTTTCTCTTAAATAAATATGAATTCTAACCACTAGTTTAAACTGTAATAAAAATAATTACAGATGCATCCTCAAAGCAAATAGAGGGAATTCAGGCGCAAAAGAAAACCTGAACCACTTCTGGTTATACATTTTCATGGATTCTGTTCTTCTCGATTAATAAAAGTATGATCAATAAACCTCTTCAGCGTGTCTGGTTTTCGTAAAATGTGTCCCTTTTCTATAAAATTCCCGCAATTTTGATGGGCTTAAACCTGAAAAGTTCTCGTTTTAGGCAGAAAAATTCTCATCGACACGATCGTAATTCCTTCAGAAATGTAACCACTAATTACTTTTTCAAAGTTTCGTGGTAAAGTGGCTGGAACTCGCTCTAATACGTTTCGGCCCGGAGTGTCGTGGAGGTGAATTTTAAATAACTGTCTTAATTAGGTTTCTTTTTTATAAATAACTTACCTAAAATATAAAAAGAAGAAAAGCAAATAGGGGTCTATCCTATTTTCTACTAAGACTCTCAAAACCACATAAGCAGAACGGAGCGTCAGAGTAAAAGCAGTATGAACTAAATTCTACTTGTTTCTTACAAATTATACAATACGAAATTGTCAGAGGAAGAATAATAAATAAAATTATATTAAAGTTATGTGGAATTGCGAGTGCCGTCAACTGTTTCGCCTCGCAAGAGAGGTCAAAATATGGGGAGCTAACTGCCAACCTTCGCTAGTCGTAGTGGCACGTTAAGAAAATGTTATGTAGGAAGTTTGTATTAAAAAAAAACTTTGTAAAAATAAAAATTAAAATTAGAAATATCACACAAAAATCTTATGTCCTATCACACTGATTAACGATTCTCAGGAGATTTAGTGTGTATTTGATCGATTTTGACGTAATTATTTGGACGAAAGCTGTTAAAAACGAAATTAATAATCGCTTCAACTGAAGCACGTCAGAGCTTAGTTTTTTAGCATTAGTTTTCGTATATAACACTTGTTACTATCGTATAATACTAAATTATAATAACGCAAATTGTCATTAGTACGTACCATTGTACTTTAACAGCACAAAGAGACAAGATGTAAATTACTCGTAATTAAATAGATTTTCTCGCATGGCTTCACAGAGCTGACGATAAATTGAATTATGATGGATGATTTTGATGGAGGATTAATTAATATTAAGAAAGCATAAAATAGAAAATAATAATAGTTATTAAACTAAGAAGAGTATAAAATAAAATTATACAAATTTCGTATGTTTAAACTAAATCAGTAAAGAGATATTTAGACTTTTTTGAAGTTAGACTTGTTTGGACGCGTTAGAAAAAAAAAAAGACAGGAGTTAAATTTCTTATGTACAGAAATGTGCATGCACACCGAGTCAGAAATTTCAAAGCATGAACATAGAGCTGCGACTGTGAGTAAAATGACTTTATTGCACATCGGCTAACTGCTCTCCTAAGTGGCCCAAACTAACAACATAGTAGTGGATACAGCGACCGAGGTATTCACGCTATACACATAACACATAATAGTAAAACAAATAATAAAAAATCACATTTATTTATCTGAGTGGTGAAGTAAACCAGAAAACTTATTTTCATATTAGCGGTGATAACTAAGTAAAATTAAAAAGAAGAGCATCTTCTACCGCGTGTACAGAGTTCCACGAACCATCTTTTTAATTTTTACATCTTACTTCTAAAACAAGTCTTCTAGCGTTATTTTATACTTTAAGCACCAGTTTTTTTTTAATTCTTGCGTAGATTGTGACCAGTAATATGTTTGAATAATGAGCATGTTGTAATATTACAATTTATTTGAGTAAATTATACGAATGCACAATCGAAATCTCGGGCAAAGACAAAACCTCTTCTCTCCCTCACAATGCCTTACCTGTTCCCTATTTTCAATTCTTCATAATTATACGTGTCAACGTTTCTTATGCAATCCTATTGAATTTCAGTATTTCTAGTAATTTATATTTTCTACCTTATATTTTTTTTATGCAAATATTCCTTACTCCTAGCAATCGCGCGAAATGGTGACGACCTCATTTGTTTTACAATCTCGGAAGTTGTAAAATGTGGTTCCATTCAACTCTATTGACAGACTCTATTTACGTTGTTTCTCGATTCTTCTTTTGTACATTATTTACTAAGTTTAACAAAATGCACACCATAAAAAGGTTTTCAACAGAAAATAAGAAAATAACTAGTAACTGTGGCAATTTATAAATACAAATGAAATTTTTGGTACTCAAACAATGAAATGTAAAAAAATACTTAGCCTAAATTACAAATTATAAATTAACAATAAATGGAAGTAAGTACCTTTTCGGAAAAAGAAGAAAAATAAAATTGAAAACTTAACTCAATTTTAATTTTCTTTCAAAAGCAAATCCTTCAGTCCCGAACGTGTGCTCTTAAAATAGCTTTGAACTAAGATAACTTACCAAGTCGTGTGCTGAATTATTTTGTTTCAGCACCTAGTACAGAAGTGTGTCCAGCAACAACTCTTTTATTATTAACTTTAGGATACTAACTTTAAGAAGTTCAGATCACTTCTTTTTATAAGCCGTGAAAAGTTGTGATGCCTTTTTAGTCTATCTGGAAATACTGTCTCTCTAAAAAAAAAAGAAAGGTTAGTTAGACAAGTCTAAAAAAAAGTCTTGTAAAATACGAAATAACAACAAAAGTTTCAAGGTCACTAGTGCACACACATCTTTGATTCAGAATTGACTGATCTCTCTTTACCTTTCTAATTATTTTATACAATATCGAACACAAATTTAATTATTGGGTAACTTATCAAGCTTTAGTATTCCATAATATTAAGTGTATGTAATGTTTTGGTTGTCTCTGACCACCCAGTACAGCTAAATCGGTGGTAATTGCTTATTTCTTTTAAATAATCTAAGCCACTTTATACGCCACTTAACACTCATAGTGAATAGAAATTCAATGTACCAGCATAAAGTACCGGACCATGAATAAAATGAAAGCGGGGTTGACCTAAATTCTCACACTGAATAGGCTTCGCCACGATTATGAGGCTTTTTATATCATACACACGTACCTTACTACGGACAAACTTTTACTGACTCAATTTGTTCCTGATATAATTTATTTTTTCTCATGTGCTTCGTACATAAGTCTTTTTATATAATAAATAAATGAACAAACCTTTTGCTACGATGGAGGTGGCTTGATAGATGGAACACATCGAATACCAGCATGAAAAAGAGAACGTTTATTTTTTACTTAAAACTTTCTACACAGTATACAAAAAATAGGAAATAAAATATAAGGATTATTTGTCGTACAGGCGAGCTTAACTCTTCAATAGTTCTCTAACTGTTTACCCCGCGACGGAGAAAAGTTATTTGTGGGTAACATTTTGGATACAAATACATAAATATATAACATTTTAAATACATAAAATAAACATACGAATCTACATACTTAATATAAAATATATACATAGACATAATACATCCATACACATGCAAAAATTATATAAATATATGTAGACATAAATAAACAAGAACTTATGAGGACATAAAGTGATCCTTAACACACGTTTTGAATTTCGCGAGCGAAGAATATTCACGTGTCGCACTATAGACCTCCCTTCCATCTTGGAAGGGAGGTCTATAGTGCGACATCATGGACAGAAAAGGAGTTGTCATAGCGTGAGGAAGAATGTGGTGAGAATTGTAAAAGAGAGTACTTGTTGGACCGGGATGTTTAGTCAAAAGTTAAAGTTCTACTTCTTTCTTTGATAAAACACCTCAATCCCCCCGTAACAATGAGTGCTGTAAGGTACTTTAAACGACGGCAACATGAATGTTAAATAAACGCGATAAAATCTGTAAAATTAGTTTAATTTCAAAAATATTTAACCGTCTTTAAGATCATCGGTGACGGAAGCGAAGGACAAATACTGTGAAAGGCATTAGAAGATCTATGCGTGCTATAGACTAATGTAGATTCGTTCCTGTCGTTGGTTTGTCGAGGTGGGCTAACCATGTAACAAATACTCATGTCTCTATTACTTTTTACTTGTAACTTTATTTAGTCCACGTAGTTGTGGTCCCTTTATACTATAGAGAATTTATTAATATCATACATGTGTTATATGATACTATAAATTTTTTAAATAGAAGAATGGGCAAACAGACGTCTAAACAAACGATCACCGCTGACCATGCACATTTTAATATGTTAATGATTTATACCTAAACTCCCGCCTTACGCTTACGCAAAGCTTATATCCAAAAAGGGTGTAAGCGGCCCGATATGCCGTGATGAATGTAAACAATAGACGTGACCAAATCGAGTCTCCACCGACCTCCGTCCTTACCATAACAAACTTCCGTCGTGGCCGATTTTAGTACTAATGCTTAAAAACTTATATTAAACTTGTGGACTAGGTATATTTTTAGATATCTTCTTATGAAATCATATAACTTTGAACTTTAAATCTGAATTTGTATAAATCTTTTGTAGTATTCCATTTAGCTTAGAGATTGCACTAAGACATGTGTCCTGGAACTTGACGAATGAATACCAAACCGTAAAACCGCGAATATCTTGAGGAATGTTCCGATACGCTCCTTTGCCTTATCCTGTAAAAGTATAAAAAAGGCGGAGAAAGCAGACGGAGCGTGTTGAAGCAATCGATAAGTCAGCAATGGGTATATACCTACACTTATATCTATATATGCTTATGTTAAAAAGCTAAGCACGTATATGAAACATAATTTAGACGTTAACTTTACGGCAAATTCATGCCGTAGTCCTATGAAAATAAAGTTAGATTTTCAATGAACAGAAAAGTGCGTAAGGCCGATTGTAATATTGTCCTTCTAATTGTAAATTGTCACTCGTCGGCTGACGGGACAGACGCGGGGACAGGGGTGGGGGCTGAAAACCTTTTGTTTCTGTCGGTTATAATTAATTCGGCTCAGCTCAACAAACAGTCTTCAGTTGTTAGCATTATGAGAATATTTTTTAAGGTTTTTGGTATAGAATTTACGATTCCTAATTGCAATGACTGAGTAATTTAAATTTATTCGAGTACAAAACCACAAAAATAAAACTAAACTAGTAAAGTGACAATTACATACAACCAGGCGGTTTTTTTGTTTCTAAATTTATATATTTCTTTCCTTTTTCTACTTGAGTATTTTCCGGAATCGCGAATTTATTTGCCTAATCTTTCCCCTCACCGTAGGTATCACCGTACTCTCGGGTACGCTTTAATTAAATCGCGCATGCACGCAGGTGAGCCTACTTTGAACCACAAACATACATACATTCATACGTGTTCAACACACCAGAAGCTCTCGAGTACTTTGTCATTTTGTTTCGCACTTCACGTAATTAACTTAACCACTAAGAGTTTACCGCTTTTGTCTACTGTTGCGAAGTCCATCTTTTTATGATTTAAAGTATTTTTACGGAATAAGTTTTAAGTTTAATTACAACCGCGATATCGGCTATAATAAATCTAATCTATCCCATGTCATATTTAAATTACATTTGATCTATTGAATCGTAGAAGACAACTAAGGGAATATATTATGTAACGGACAAAATATGAACTCCGTCGTTTTGTAATCTCACTAGCTATATTATTGTACGGAGATTTGTCTGTCACCTAATTGTATACGAATTATTGATAACTTGACGTATCATAGCAAACCAAACAATTTTGCTGATTTGTTTGCGACAGTTTATAAACTGTCGAAAAGTGGTACGTTAAATTATAAATGATTCGTTCAGTTCAGATTTTACGACCAGTTTAAAGACAGATTGAGTGAGATTATAAACTGGCAAACTTCACATTCGTTCGGTGATATATATCTACAAATAGGTAACTTAGAAAGCAGATTCATAAAACATGTACAAAAATGCATTTATGCTTTCTATTTCGATCTAATAACGCGTCGTGTAAAATATAACTCTACTTGTCCGTTTTAAAATTTTATTTAAATTTTATGTTTGCTTAAGCTGACTGGAGCAAGTTTCGAGCTGCACATACCGACACAAAATTGAGTAAATGAATTGACCATTTACTTTTAAATTTTGTCTATAGAAAAATTATGTTAAATTGCTATTGCTACATGTTAGCCGTATCTTATATTCTTTTAAGAAAATCGTTTTCGTATTACGCTTTATTAATATTGAAAAGACAATATTGTTTTAATAATAATATTTACTGCGTTTTATGTAAATAATCGTTTCCGTTTATACATTAATTTATTCGAGTACCATCAATTCTTTTTATTCTGTGTTATTTTAGGATAGAAATATTGACGAAAGTTACATTCCTAATATTGCTAGGGATATTTCGTATATTACAGTCACACAATTGCATAACAATAACTTATCACAGATTATAATATCATGATAGTTACATTTTCCAGTCAGTATTACAGCATCATGTTCTGAGTTAAATTAATTAGGTTAGTTTTTACCTTCCCAAAAACTTCCCTCAGGAGGGTCAGCCGCGTCTTAATCACTATCCTGGATTTGTGACTGTTATTATATTTTACGTATAGTTTGTATAAAGTTGTTTATATAAAGTGGCGATCCGATTCCTGATTCTTCTACTTTTGCTGTAGCCTATGTCTATTGTTAACGGTATATTAAAGTATAGTGAATGTTCGTTTGCTACCTGCAAATACTGTTCAAAAACAGTTTAATTTTTTTGACTTTAAAATCTTTTTTAGTAAATATTTTACAAAACCAAACTTTACAACCAAACTCATCGCCAATAATTCCATTCATAAATATTTACCAACGTTTAAATATTGTCAATAAACAAACTGCCAAATACTTTTATTTCAGCTTATTTTCGGGCCATCCATTAACAGGGATCAGTTGACAGATTTTCGATAAGTTTTGTGAGATTTTTTGGAGCGTCGTAAAGCTAACATCCGGACAACTTTAAGCCTCGCTTAAAGCACTTTGGCATTTGGTTTTTGTAATTAATGAAGAATTAGCGATTTTCTTATTTGCTACTCTTTTTAAGAATTAAATGTGCTTTATGGCCTTTACAATTTCAAAGTATTATAGAAAATAGAATACTTTATATTATTATATTACAAACAGTTGATATATATTGCAATAAGCCATATCACTGTGTTTAGATTTGAATATTGAAATAGTCAATTGATATTGATATTCTTTGAACAGGAATCCTGTTTAAATGTACACTAGCTGGTTAGTTTACAGTCATATGGTGCGATTAAAAAAAACTCTTATTTTCTGTTCCGAAGTTCCGAATTCGTATTAAGATACTAAAAGTAGCGGTGAAAGAAATAAATTTGTCATGTTCTTAAGAATAAGGTTAGAAACTGAAATTCTGGTATGATGAATCTAAAAATAGCTCACGAAAAACACTTTCATTTCAAATCTTCAAGTAAAGCAGAAAGAGCAGATTTATTTTCAAATTCGAGTAAGACGATATAAGAGTTTATTTCTTTAAAAAAAAACTTATATGATAAAATAATATTTTATATACTGAAAAAACATATTTTTAATCTTCTTATTTATTTTCCCCTTATCGCGGCGACAGCCGCGTCCCCTGCAGAGCGGTTGTCTCGCACACTTATTTTTCCTGCCGGTTGCACTTATGAAATATAGGTTTTATTATAATTATAAGGTTTTATTATAACATTATAATGTTATGGTGATATAGGTTTCTGCAATTACGATTTAGAGTAGTATGCATTTGAACAAATGCATTATTATACCTACTACTGAATAATTTTTATTTCATATTTCATCTTATCCGCAAACATTCTTAATTTTTTATAAAATGTAGATACTGGATGCATAGGTCGATGGATATTTTATGTGATTAAGTCATCAGTGCTACAAATAAATGTGTGTCGTTTAGCCGAGTGGCAGTTTCAGTATAAAACTCAAAAATATCTGTAGGTACGAAAACAAAAAAAAAATCTAGATACTACAAGACTTAAATATTAGTGGACGTAAAAAATAGACTATGAATAAATTTCTATCCATATATTATACATTACTCAGATGGGGCGGCTGCTTACGCTGCGCATTCATTAACATATTAAACACGATCCACCCACGCCGCGCCGCGGTATTTGATAGGTGTTAGTCTGAGTGGGGTTCAGCACGTAAACTTAAGAAGTATTTACATTTATTCAACAGGAGAGGTCGTAAACTATTAGTAGATTGTTTTGAAGGAATTAAATGGAATCAGGACCGAAGTAATTTGGGGTTGAATATGTTTAGTCATGAGAATCGCCACTGGATAAACTGTCAAGGAGAAATTAAATTATATTGAATATATTTTATTTTGTAAATGAATATAACAATGGTTTTACAGTTCAAGATGACAGAACAGCACTCGCTCAGACTCGGGTATTTGCTTTCTTATTACTAAAACACTATGTTTTTACGTACTGGGATAGGAAAAGGCCAATCAATACATATCAGCTTTTAACAGAATTCATTAATTTAAAACTTTGGTGACAAACCAATAGATTACGTCATTATTTACTAGAAAAATTACAACGATGACCAATAACTGTAAGTTAAATTTTTAGTAAATTGCATAAAATAAAAAGGTTACATAGAAAGCACGCTGTTGATTGGCCCTTTGCCTAAACAGTATAAACTTGATTATAAATATACATATTTCATAGATTTAGAAAAAACTCGGTTGTCTTTTTTTAATTTGTGTGCTATTAATTTAAAGGGCTTTTTGAAACTATATTGAAGTTGGTCATTTTATTCTATTCACAATTGTAATAACTCTTAATTAAGAAAAAAAAAACAATAAACACAACTGACTGTACTTATGATGAAGAACACGAATCGAATGTCACCTCACTCTTCAAAATCGATCCAGCCGTTGGGCTACAGGAGGTCACAGTGGAAGGACAATAGAAGATAGGAGGATATACAAACATACATACATATCCTCGAGCAGCATTATCAGTCGGTAAATAAAAGATTAAAATTTTACATAGATCGTACCGTTGTCAAGCTTAGATTTAGCAGCGTTTACGTAACATAGTTGCGAGCCATGTGTTTTGATAGGTTGCCTCCATCAAACGCCGGACAATAAAGATTTATTTGAATTGTAAAAATATGGAGTACTATGGCCTAGTTTTATGTCTTTCCTTACCCTTGCCAAACGATAGTGTCGTGCAGTAGAAAAACCTCAAAACGAAACCATCTGACGCTGTGTATTATATATTTTTGTATATAGGAATATTATATTGGTGAATTATTTTATGTTATTTATGTAATAGCAATTTATGTTGATTATAATATTTATCGGACTGACCGGTTGGCGTAGTGGCAAGACACTTGTCTTTCGCGCCGCAGGTCATGGGTTCGATTCCCACCCAAGACAAACATTTGTGTGCATGAACATGTCTGTTCATCATCTTGTGTCTGAATGTAAAGACCACCGGGGGACGGGCGGCAACGTCCGTTTCTTAATACGATGGAACATACTGCGATCGCCAATCCGCCTGCCAAGCGTGGCGATTATGGCACATTTCCCCCATCGATCGATGATGATCCGATCAATGGGGAGGCCCATGTCCAGCAGTGGACGATCATAGGCTAAGGTGATGATAATATTTATCAAATACTAGCTGTTGCTCGGAACTTCGTTCGCGTGAAATTCATTCTAAAATGTCCCGCGTTACCGCACATTATTCCGACACAAAAAGTAGCCTCTGTGCTATTCCAGATTATATATATTGACTGACCTGTTGGCACAGTGGTAAAATACTTGCCTCTCACGCCGTAGGTCATGGGTTCGATTTCAACCCAGGACAAACATTTGTGTGCATGAACATGTCTGTTTGTTTTGTGTCTGGATGTATTTATTTATATAAGCATGAATTTACAAAAGAAAAGTATTAATATATGTAGTACATCAGTTATCTAGTTCCCATAGCACAAGCTCTGCTTAGTTTGGGATCAGATGCACGTTTGTTAATAATGCCCTAGAAAATAAAAAAAATATGGTATCTGTGCCGAATGTCTTCCAGATCTATTCAGCCATTCTGGTAACACACATCTATCTATCCATCCATCCAAACTTTCGCATTTTAATATTAATAAAATGTATGTAACAGGCGCCATTATTTAAGAACAAATATTAGCTCTCAAGCGAATTTCATCAATTTATACTGAAATAAACAGAGAAAAATCATGGTCCGTATTTCACTCATTCGATACTAACTGATAACAAGCAAAGATAATTAAAAAAAAACCCCGTCTCACTGTATCTATAACACTTCGGGGTAGAATACAAATCGAACACCTTACTTTACAAAATCGGTCAAGCCGCTTGGGCCCCAGATCACTGTCTTCATCTTGTCAGTCGGACAAAAAGAGTTTATTAATGTTTTATAACAAAGTTTTTGATAAAATGTTGATAACAGGAATAAATCTTGGAATGAAGGCCACGGACGGGGACCAATAGCGTGGGGTTCAATTCTTCCAGATGGACTGATGACCTCGTGTAGGCGGCAGGAAGTCGCTGGATGCGGAAGGCAGAGGACCGCATACTGTGGAAGGCATTGGGGACGGCCTATATCCAGCAGTGTTCTGATATAGGCTGACGATGATGATGATGATGATAATGAACAGGAATTGAGTTGTACCAATTTTTTTTTTTTTTGAAGAAACCTCTTTTTCACATAAGTTTCATTTAAACACACTTAAAGGAGTTGCATAACGATTAAATCGAATCGATGGACATGATGAAATATGGCCTGTGAATTCTGCCTATGTGTGTACCGATTGTAATAAAAAAGGCGTTACAAAACAAATCAAGCCACGTCGGTCCTTTCGCCGCGTTACGGGATTCGACAATGTTTTATTGCTCGTTGCGTCACTCCGACTCACCAACAAATGAAGATTTATTCCGCTCCGACAATCTCATAAATCTAACGCTTTAAAGGAGAACTGTAATTTGTTATTTTACCCTTTTAGAGGTACGACATTTATGACTGGTATTACGACGATTGATTTGACGAGGGACAATTTTTTTGGGAAAATTTTTGTCTCTTTTTAAAAAATGTGTGTTACGAAAACAATCCTATTATTTTTCGTGTTATATACATATCGTCCGGTAACGGTGTGTCGCTAGAAGTTTTAAAGTTCAGGAACATGTTTATATTTTTACATATAAAGTTTAAAAAAATACATATATTGCCGGTACACGGCACTTCGGTATCACCAATAATATAAGCAATTAAAAGTTAGAGAAAAAGGTTATAAATATTAACTAGTACTACACGGTCACTAAATCTAGAAATATGTATAAAACATTTTGAGGACTTGAGTGCTTTTCGTATCTTCATCTCATATGTGAGGCTTACCCACGCTGCTCCAAGATATGGAGCAGCGTGGGTAAGCCTCACATATGAGGGGAACATCACAATAACATGAAAAAGATTTTCGTGATTCGTGACCACAGCATTGATGTTTTATTTACTTACAGCGTTCTTTAAACCTGAAAACTGATGATTTTAAATACCCCACGTGTCTGACTGCGACAGCCAGGACACCGTAACGGTAAGAGTCGTTAACATGTTTTATGAAAATAGTTCACTCACTGCTTTTTCCACGTTTTCATTGAAAACGTGACAAATTTCTGACACAATTCTCATAAATTCTCATCGAGTGTAATTTTCAATAACCTGTTATTATATTGTATTCTGCATTTCAAAATTGCCTTTCTATTTTTTCATTAAACAAAGGAATTCCCCGAGCACGGTCAAATATTACTTTCGGAAACCCTTTGCAAATTAGAATGATGAGAAATAGAATTCCTTAAGCGTTAAACAGTATAAAGGATCCTCGAAGTTTATTTATTTTTGTTCGATTAATTTAAAGGTGATGTCATGGACCTTTTCAGTTAAGCGACGGTATTATTCCAGTAATTGAATTTTCCAAAGGTAGCGTACTTGAAAATCCCACTCTATAATCTTTTTGTTATAAGCAATGTTTTTGGTGAATCTTTTCAATACAATACTCCAAGGAGCCGCGAGGGATGTCAATACTGTCACTTTCATTTCATTTAAATTTTATCTTTCTACCACTTTTGTGTTCTCTCACAGTACGTAACTACTGAGAGTGAATTTGAAGCTAACTGATAATAAAATATCAAGGTAAATAAACGATTACATTGTTGGTCTTACCAATCTCTTCACGATAAACAGGTATAAAATTTAATGATTTCTTTAATATATTATACATGTAAATATTAGACATTGCAATTACATTAATGGGAGTGTTTCTTTTATACATAAAGATTCTTACTTTCGTCGGACTGACAGTAGGGTAATGCTTTTCGCGGATATGTATGCATGTTTGTTTGTATGTATGCTCGTTCCATTGTGACTTTCTGCAACCGAAACGGTTTGACTGTGCAGTCGGTCGCTTTTTTTTTTTTTTTTTTTTTTTTTTTTTTCTAGTTTTTTTTTAATGTATTTTTTTATTTGTAAGAAATTTTTTTATTT